>PVKM010002246.1:0-66927 GCA_004027735.1 Carollia perspicillata | reverse complement strand
CAGCCAATGCCAGGCCCTCCCCTCCAGGAGCCTCCCGCCCCCGCCTGGCCACCTGCCATTGGCTCTGTGTCCATTTTATGGAGCGCGGAGTCTATTTGACCTAGGAGAGCAGGCCTATCACAGGGTTGTGCTTCCCCCGCAGGGCCTGCGCAGAGACAACCAGAAACTGATCAACCGTGTTATATCAATAACATTCTCACACCAGGTTGTGTAAATTGATCTTTTACAATTTCTCTCAGTGACAGTCTCTGAAACCAACAAGATAAATCATTCCTCCCGTGGCTTTTTTATTGATTGCTGAAACCTGTATAAAAATTACACTGCTCAAGCTGTGAAGTGAACATCCTCATAAAAGACAACTTTTTATTTACAATGAAACTATGTTTGGGCCTAGATCAAGTGCAGATTTACTAGTTCAGAAGTACAAGAACAGTGAAATTGAACAGACTTAGAGAAAACTAAAAATTAAAAAGAAACCCCATCACTACCAATAACCAGCCTCAAATTAAGACCATGGTTTTTGGCTTTTTTAAGGAAAAGCCTTATATGTTTAATTTTAAGCTTAACAGTGAATAGAAAGCCAGCTGGGGGGGGTGGTGGGAGGAAGAAAAGAAAAGAAGACCTGCCACAACAAAATTAACCTTTGCAATGGATTTTATAAACTAACACAAATTTCCTTATCATTATTATTATACTCCCAGTTCTTGTTGTGATATTGAAAACAAGAACCTAGATCCCTTCGTATCATGGCAAGAAAGTCTGGGTAGCTTAGACAAAAATCACAAAACAACACACCCCAGAGATAAGACTTAATCTTTTTAAAGAAGTTTAATTTGCATTATTTTGTTATCATGAAAGTATTTTTAGTGCTGCTTTAAGAATAATTTAAATTTTGGAATACTTAAAATTTTTAAATAGAGTAGAATATAAATAATTGATATATTTGAATATATATTATATAAATATAATCTTGAAAAAAACATTTTCTTTTTAACTCTAATTTTATATTCTACTAAAAGATTAACACACTCACCACTTAAAAACACTGTGTTGAGAAGGGTTTTAAAGTGGAAACACTGTGCATGTTATTCCTTAAACTTGCAGTCGGTTTTCCTTCAAGGGCACAGTTTTGAATCACCTGCTAATAAACGTGGTTCCTTTCTGAGGCAGAAACACAGCTTCAGCCACAGAATCCACATATTTTTTTAAAAGCATCAAATAAAATTGTTAAATATTTTTGCATCATCTCATAAGATGAGTTGGTGGTGTTTATAACGTAAAGAGAATTATCCTAAGTTTTTGCTCTTTACCATCCCCTTTCCGTGCACGTCCTGGGAGAAGGGTATTTATTATGTTTCAACTCAAAAAGTCTTCTCAGACCTAAGAATCTGAGTACAGCCTTTTGTATACATCTAAGAGGGGAGCACAGATATAGTCATTTTTGTCCCTTCCCCTTGAGCCTTTGCCAGGTTTCTCAGGTGCTGTCCTCTTTATTTGCAGTTTTAGAGAAGGCCCTTTTAATGGGACAGGCCACAGAGGCAGACCAGAGCACTGATGTGGGTTGTTTGTGCTGGTTTCCTCTTTCCTGGCCAGGATAAAAAATGAAAGTGTGAAAGCCTGGCCTTAGGTTCCCTCACCTCTCTGGGAGACACTTTTACTGAGAAAGAACAGCATCCACACACACATTATGGACAAATAATATTAAAAAGGGAAAAGTAGCTGGCTCTAGAAGCAAGGCCACAAAGGGTGCCCACTGCGCACAGCGCCCTCCCGGATAAGAAGGGGAGGGGGGAGAAGCAGCATTTTCAAGAGCTCATCTCCTAGCGACCTGAGTGGCTCCCCTTCATCCCTGTGCCTGCCTTCTCCTGAGGACCACAGTCTCAGCTACGGGCAGGGCAGAGTTCAGCCTTCTATTTACATCTGGGCAGTCTTGGCCCCCGTGCACAAAGACCTACTGTGCCCAAGTTCACAGACTGTCATTTGGTCCTTTGTGACTCTTGTTTTAGTTCTTTGTAAGGCTTTCTCGATTTTTCCCTGGCATATTTCCTATGGGTACTGACAGCAACCACCAAAACCTTCTTAAAGATAGCTATAGCCCAGAAGGGTTTGGGGGTTTGGATATTTGGAGTTTAGGAATTCGTTTTGTTCCCTTCCTTGCGTGACAATGAGGAGTCCCTGGCACCCACTCGAAGACACATCCTCGCTATGTTTCCTCGCCTGTGAGTGTGACACGTCTGTGGCCACACGTTGTCGCTGATTGTGGGAAAGGGCCGAGAACCTTTCTGCCTTTCTTGGCCGCCTAATAAGGGAACAATCGAGCTTCCCGGGGTTGCTGGGCGGGGTCAGACACGGCCCCAAGACCCTGGCAGCGTCATAAATTGGCCTTGCAAAGCCAGGCGCTTGGTGGTCCCCTGAAGAAAAGACCGTGGCTCAGAGCGAAAAGAGGCCAGTCCGGAGCTTGCTAGGGGTGAGGGGCGTTCTTTCAAGATCACCTTGCTGGAGCTTAGGGTAGAAGAGGGACAGTAACCCAGTACAAGGGCGAATTCCATGGGGAAAGTTGAACGCAGCCCTCTGGGTTTTGCAGAATAAATGGAGTGAGAGCTGAAAGCAGGGAGCCTGTAGTGACCCCAGAGTAGCGAGGGTAGGGGGGGTGTGTCCCGGGCCCCCGCCTCCCACCCACCACAGGGGAAAGAATGGCCCAGATTGAAGATGTGATTGCTGCTGCTCACACACAGTTCTTTCTTTATCTTCTTTTTGTCTCTTTTTTGAAAGATATTTTAGTACATATCTTGTACAGAGGCAAGATGAGAAAATCACTAGATGAGGATTTTTTTCTCACAAAAGATATAGATAGATAGATGATTGATAGATAGCAAAATATATTTTGAAGTGTTTTTAGTTTAAACCAAAACAATTTTCTGGGGAAATATACATAAATTAAAATATGTATGTATATCTTTTAATCTCAGAGAAGTAAAGGATATAAGGTGCACTTTCTGGTTTGTATTTAGTGTCAATATGTTTGTTTGTTTTTTTAATCTTTCCAGGGAACAGAGAGAGAAAAGAAGAGAAACTAGGGCTGAAGGGAGGGAAAAGCTTATATGAGAAAGATTTAAGTGAGCTTTTAACTTGAAAAATTGTATTTTAAAAGAAGTTTGCCAGAATAACATCATTAAATGTAGCCAGCTATCCGGTTTCAACAAAAGGATTCAAGCATTACCCTCTATTGCAAGCAGGGCACTGCCAACATCCTCCATCAATCATGACTTATTTTCCCAAACATGAATTTCAGTTAAATGAGCTCAAAGAGTTGGTTGCTAGACATGGTAACTATTTACCTCTGAAATTGTATTTGCATGTGCTGTGGTTGAAGGAGTTTGGGAGTTTTCCTTTCTTTTTAGTACCAGACAGGATGGGTTTGTTGCTGTCCTAAGTAAGAACAAACACTTCATCCCCTGACCCCTGTTTCTGGTCTCTTTAAAGGTTCTAACTCACCTCACATGAGGACTGGGCAAGGCCCAGGGTATGCTGCTGATAAATTAGTTTGCAAAGACTCTCCGCCCTTGTCTTCCTGGTGGCAGAACCCTCAGTGTCCACTGCCATGGGGTGGACACTGAGTCACAGTGTACCTTGTACCTTGTACCTCAGCCACAAGAAACAGGCAAAGCGGAAAAAGGCCAGGTGTGTTGTTTGATCTACCTGCCCCTGATCCCTCAACACCTGAGAATCAGCAGAGAAAGCCTCCCTCCTTTGCTGAGTAGAAAGGGATATGGCCACAAATAAAGGTAAAAAGGCAGAGAAAAGATATGACAATAGAGAAGGGAGTTATGCTTGTTAAATAAAATACATGACCCACTCAATTTGGGTATAAACCAAAGAACCTTTGATTTGTTTGATTGATTTTCCTGTTTTGTATTCTCTGAAAACTAAAGCCTCAAGTTACATAAAAGAGGGTGACTTTTTCTGATTCCTTACTCTTCCTTGCATAGGAGGAGCACTGCAAAATAAGGAGAAAAAAACTGTAGGTGTGAGGAACCTTTCCAGGAAGTAATATGACCTAATACTTTTCATACAGAACTACAGAATTAGATAAATACATATTGAAGAGTTATTCCTGAAAGTCTGAAGAAAAAAACGTACTTCTAAGTAAGTCAGTTTGAGTTCTCCTTTTAATTTGATTACCTTTGTGTACTTGGTTTGATTCCTAAGGGTGGGATATAATTGGAACTGAGGGTTAGTAAAAAACCATTTGGAGACAAGAAACAAGATATGTGTCCTACATTAGGGCCCTAGATTAAGTTGAACAACAATTTTGTTCCCATCCTTCAGGTGCTTTCCAAAGATTCCTATTTAAATTACATTTTCTCATAGTTATATAGAAGGAGATACCAAAAACATTGTCTTCCAAACTATGGGAAAATTATCCACAAACAATATTCCAAATAGGACAAACACAAAATTTCTTTAAAATGAAATCATGGAATGGGGGAGTAGGAGATAGCAATTTGTAGGTTATAGCCTGTTATTTTTATGAACACAACACTGATTTTCAGACACGTACACAAATGCTGAATTCTCTATCCAAAATCTTCTGTTGAAGACAATAGTAGTATGCATTTTAAGAGAACATTGCAAAGGGTTCTGTTCTCTGATACCTGAGGTTGAAAAAGTTATTTTCTTACAATGAAGGTTGTTAATAAAGGCTAATTAACAAATTTCATTTAATAGTTGAATAATATTACTATTACCTGGAGTGGTTTAAAAAGTTGAGGTGCAAAGTGAACTTGAAGGGTAAATTGAAATTAATTTTCCTGCAGACTTTTCATTATACACTGTTTATTAACTCTGAACAATTAAAAAGAACTTTGACATCACAGCACTTATTTGTGATACTATTAGTAAATATCCTTTACCTCCTATTATTTAAACATATGGGAGTAGAGGAAAGTGCATAGTTATCCTTTTCAGTTGAGTAAATTTCTCATTCCTTAACAGAAAAGACTAGATACATTTCTGGACTCTTTAGTGATTCCACTGAGTTGTTCCATGTAAAAGCTTGAATAATTTCTCCATCTCTTACCTCCTTCAAAGTTGTTGAAATAATACATTTAAAAAGAGAAAGAAAAAATAGAATAAGAGACATTATTATTCCAACCTTCTGTTATAAACATGCCACATGCTCCTAAAGAATTGTTGGTGTGGTAAAGGAATAATAAAACATGACATGTGGAAGAAAGACAACACAACTGAGAGACCCTATAACTGAGCGTGCTGAACAATAGGCAACCTCTAAGGATTCTTGCCTGCAACCCTGTCTCTGCCATCAGTTCACTGTATGCCTTTGGGTAAGTCACTTAACCTTGCCGGGTCTCAGTTTCCCCATGGGCAAAATGGCAGTTATAATAATGTTTTTACCAGTATCTTGCAAAGGACAATGATTACAAACAAATGCAAATTATCCTGTGTGTATTAAGAATGACCTACAATTTCTATGAAATATCATGTGCTTCTTGTTCACAATACATTTTTCCAAAAACAATAGGCAGATCCTGCAAGCAGGGAATGATAACAGGAGTTAGGAACCATCAAGCAAATTAAAACCAAGAGACTCCTTTAGAAAGAATCTATGATGAGTCACTGGGTCAAAATAGGGACATGGGAAAGGAGAATTAACTGTTTTTTTTTCATGTAAGTTACTGTCAAAAGTGATTTGAACATAATAAATCGTAAGACATACTACAGTTAATCTAAAATTTTGGGAAATATTGAGTGAATGTTGTATATTTGACTTATGGAAAATAGATCTACACAACTTAGAGAAGGTATTTTATGTTAAAAATATAGAATGTCCTGTTTAGTATCTATATATCATGTTGTTCTGTGATCAAGGAGGGTTTTATATGTTGCCTTTTAAGAGTATGGGAGAACATGGAATGATTAAATTTTCAGTAATGTTTTACTTTAGTTTACTTCTGAAGAATCAAAATGACCTGATTAAAAGCAAGTTATATTGAAAGCCACACTTGAAACTATGTATGTTGAGACCTCCAGCCAAGATGGAGGTATAGGTAGACATACTGTGCCTCCTCACACGACCAAAAGAAGGACAACGACAATTTAAAAACAAAAAACAAGCAGAAATGACAGAAAACCAAACCATATGGAAGTCCAACAACCAAGTACTTAAAGAAAACACATTCATCCAGACTGGTAGGAGGGGTGGAGACAGGCAGCTGAGCAGAGAGGACTCATGGCGAGGCGGTGGCTGGAGGGTGGGGGTAGGCAAGGTGGCCACTAGCTGGCAAGGCAGCAGCAGGAGGACAAGGTGAGGTGGCCAATTGCGAACTGGGTGGTCCTACATTCCTGTGCGGATAAACTGCGAGAAATGACTAGGGAGCAGGATGGACTGCACAACCCAGGACCCCAATGCAGGGAAATAAAGCCTTAAACCACTGATTGAAAACAGCTGTGGGGGTTGAGGTGGCTGCGAGAGATACTCCCAGCAACACAGGAGAGTTCATTGGAGAGACCCACAGGATCCTAGCATGTACACAAACTCGCCCACATGGGAATCAGCATGAGAAGGTCCCAATTCACTTGTGGTGAGCAGGGGAAGTGACTGAAAGCTGGCAGAGAGCAGAGCAAGCACGATTATTCCCTCTCAACCCCTTCCCCATATATAGCATCACAACCCAGTGACATGGGTTACCCCTCTCTGGTGAACACTTAAGGCTCCACCCCTCACTACGTAACAGGCAGTCAAGATGAAAATAAAAATGGCCCAAATGAAAGAACAGACCAAAGCTCCAGAAAAAATACAATTAAGCAATGAAGAGATCGCCAACCTATCAGATGCACAGTTCAAAACACTGGTCATCAGGATGATCACAGAATTGGTTGAATTTGGTCTCAAATTAGATGAAAAAATGTAGGCAATGCTAAGTGAAATAAAGGAAAATGCACAGGGAATAAATAGTGATGGGAAGGAAACTGGAACTCTAATCAACAGTGTGGATCAGAAGGAAGAAGGAAGCATCCAACCAGAAAAGAATGAAGAAACAAGAATTAAAAAAAATGAGGAGAGGCTTAGGGACCTCCAGGACATCTTTAAATGTTCCAACATCCAAACTATAGGGGTTCCAGAAGGAGAAGAGGAAGAGCAACAAGTGGAAAAATTATTTGAACAAATAATAAAGAAGAACTTCCCCAATCCGGCAAAGGAAATAGACTTCCAGGAAGTCTAGGAAGCTCGGAGAGTCTCAAAGAAGTTGGACCCAAGGACGAACACACCAAGGCACGTCCTAATTACATCACCCAAGATTAAAATTAAGGAGTGAATCCTAGAAGCAGCAAAAGAAAAGAAGACATTTACCCACAAAGGAGTTCCCATAAGACTGTCAGCTGATTTCTCAAAAGAGACCTTACAGGCAAGATGGGGCTGGAAAGAAGTATTCCAAGTCATGAAAGGCAAAGACCTACATCCAAGATTGCTCTATCCAACAAAGCTATCATTTAGAATGCAAGGGCAGATAAAGTGCTTCTCAATAAGGTCAAGTAAAAGGAGCTCATCATCACCAAGCCCTTATTATATGAAATGTTAAAGGGACTTATCTAAGAAGAAGAAGATAAAAAATATGAACAGTAAAATGTCAACAAACTCACAGCTATTAACAACTGAACCTAAAAACAAAAACAAAAGTAAACTAAACAAACAACTAGAACAGCAACAGAAACACAGAAATGGAGATCACATAGAGGGTTATCAACAGGGGAGTGGGAGAGGGAGAGAGGGAGAAAAGGTACAGAGAAATAGCATAGATGGTAGGTAGAAAATAGACAGGGGGAGGTTAAGAATAGTGTGGGAAATGTAGAAGCCAAAGAACTTATAGGTACAACCCATGGGCATGACCTAAGAAGGGGGAAAGTGGGTAAGAGGGGGTGTGCAAGGCAGAGGGGAGTGAAGGGGGAAAATGGGAAAACTGTAATAGCATAATCATTAAGATATATATTTTAAGTGTTTAATTTCAAAAAATAAAAATAACCATATATGTCTACTTTTATAAAAACTCAAAACTTCAGAAAGATGACTAACACAGAGCATGTAAAATATTTATAACAAAAGGTTAATGATGTGTATTACAGGCATAATTATTACAAATCAATTTCAAAAAGATGAATGTTGATAAATAAAGCCAATTGACATGAACAAGCAATTAGCAAAATAATAAATACAATTATCCAACTCACATATGAATAACCATTTAGCCTCAATAAGAAATGAAAATTAAAATACCCTGGGCCATGCTTCAGGTAGAAAAGAATACACTCATATTTTCTGAGGACATAACCAGAAGTAATTATTAAATACTATAAAAAATACTGTGCCTTTATTCAAGCTACTTCTCTTCTAGAAGTTATGTTTAAAAATCACTATTGTACCCTGATGTTTAACTATAAAGGTGATTATTACAGCATTGATTGTTATATTGTGTAATTGCAAATAACTCCTAAAGCACAACAATGGAGCAACTAAATCGATAAAATATAGTGTGCATAAAATGCATTATTGCCTAGCTAACAAAAAAAGATACTGTGGTTATAGAAGAATGCATACTAAGTTGAAGGATATTCAAAATAGGTTAGATGCAAAAGTAGGTGAAAAACAATATAAAGGGTATAATCCCATAAGATTTTGAGGAAAGAAGGAAGAAGTATCAGGCAGAATGGGCTAGATAATGTTGTGATATAACCAATACTTGAAATTTTAGTGTCTTATAACAACAGAGATAATTTCAGACTCTTCTTGGGGCAGCTGGGACCTCTACTCCCCATCTCCTCACTCTATGACCCAGAGTAAAACAGCATGATCTAAAACACTGCCCAACACCATGGTGAAGGGAAAGAGCTTTACTGTCCAATCCAGTAGCCACTAGCCACATGCAGCTAATGACTACTTGAAATGGAGCCTGTGGTACTTGAGATTGCTGTAAGTGTAAAATATGCAATCTTTTGAAAATATGATTTCAAATATTGATAGGAATAATAATTGTAATAATAAAAGAATATAAACCACCTCAATCATTTGATGTTGATTAATGTTGAAATGATGACATTTTGAATATTTTAGGTAAAAGAAATCAGATTATTAAAATTATTTTCACCTATTTTGTTTACTTTTTAATATGGTACTAGGAAATGTAAAATTATATATGTGACTTACATTTGTGTGAGCCATGGTGTTGAATGTCTTGCACTAGCAATTAAATGCTACACCTCTAGCTAGAGTGAGTCATATAACCCCACACAGTCACAAGAAGTACAAAAAATGCAGTTCTACAATGTATCCAGAAGGCAGCAAACTGAGAATATTTGCTGAGTAGTCCTAATGAGTGCCACACAATGATTGCAAGAGAAAGAGAGAGAGAGAGAGGAAGAGCATGCACAAATTTTGAAAAGTATGTCTGAGGCTTGGATGATGGCGACCTAGTAGAAAGGAGCGGATTTCACTTCCCCCTACACACAGGAGGAAAACCTGGCTAATCCATGGAGGAACAGAACAGACAGCCAACAGTACCCCAGAATATTTGAAAATAAGAGTTCAAAATTGTAGCAGACAATGAAAACCCAGACGGTAAGAAGGATATCTCAGGACAGTAAGGCCCAGGGGACCAGCACTGAGACCTGGGCGGCTGTAGCCCCAGGCCTGGAGCATGGCACTGGCACCCTGTCTACCACAGACTCCTTGAAAATGGAGGGCCTGCCACAGGGCTCTTGGGAGAGAGCCAGGTCAGCTGCTCCCTCCCAACCTAGCAGGGTTTGAGCAGCACCAGGAGAGACCTGATTGCTGGAGAGGGGAATAAGGACAAAGAGGCAAAGCACACAGGGGCCGTGTTCACCTGCAGACTCTGTGGTTGCCAGCTTGGGAGAGCTGAGAGTCCTGCAGTGACTGGCACTGACCTGGATAGTCACCAGTCTGGCTGAAGAATTGGGCTACACAGGGCAGCAGGCTTGAGTAGGAGGGATTTCTCAAAGAGTAAAACTCTTTGGGGATTCTGCTGCGACGGCCGCTAGGCCAGACCCTGAGGTTATGCGGAAGGCACTGAGTTCCCCCATACCACTGGGAAGGGTTCTTGACCAAATCCACGGGGCAGAGGCAGCCTAGCAGAGCATGCACGCCAACACTCCAGAGTACAGTGATAGTCCTTGGGAGAAAAAGCGCTCTGAAAAAACCTGGATTCCACCACCTAAAACATTGGGGAAAGGAGCCAGACTAGCTCTAGGGAGAGTGCTTGCAAGACTGGCTGAATATACATACGAAGGAAGGGAGAAATGCCAAACCAATTGCCCTCACCTGCTGCAGCAAGCAAGACCAGAAAAACTGATTTGCCCAGTTTGAAAACTACAAAAGGTGTGTGTGTGTGTGTGTGTGTGTATGTGTGTGTGTGTGTGTTAATGTTATTTTTAAAGTAAGTTTTTATTTTTTAATTTTTATTATTGTTTTATCTTTCAATTTCTTTTTCCTCTCTGTCCTTCTTTCTTGTTTTACTCCTTCTTCCTTTCTTTCCAATTTCATCTCTCTTTCTCCTGATTTTTTTTAATATCCACAGGTGAGACAAAAACTTGGAACTATGAAAGGACCACAGGCAGACCCAAAGAGGAGGCAACCCAACAGCTGAGACAGTGAAACAAATTTCACTTTGCTATTGCAGAGAAACTACAAGTTACTGCATATTTGTATTATCTTTTTCACTATTCTTACATCTTTTATTTTAATACTATTTTTGTATTCCTCTTCTTTCTGTATACTCTCCTTTGCTTGGCTGGTTATACTGTATCATTTGACAGGTTTCCCCTGTTCTCTCTTCCACACTGTATTGCTAAGTTACTGTCCTTCACTGGACTTGTGTTCCATCAGCACACTACTCAAAGTCCTGTACCCCCTGTTCATGTTATTCAGATCACATAGATTCTGGCATATGACTGTTGCTCTAATATTATTGTAAATAATAGCTGTGCCACATAATTGTAAATACTTCACAACACCCTTCCTGGACATTAGCCCACGTCACAGTCTCCTGAACTCTATTACTGTAGTGGTTAACTCTATTCTCTCAAACACTACACCTATTTACTCTCACCTTACCACAGAATCTGATCTCCCACAACCTCACTGCTTTCTAGATCCAACTCACAATGCTTCCCTCCCCAACAAGAGTCTTATCTTCTCCCCATCCTTTCTTAAAAGTGGCTAGTTGGGTTGAAGATCATGGTTAACACTACACATAGCAAAAGGATCTCCTATCTCTTCTCTACCAGCTGCTACTATAAATATCATAGAATACACTCCTGCTGTCTTAAACCATTTTGCCTCCCCCTCCAACCAACCACAAAAAAACACTAGGTGGAAGCAGTGAACACCAGGATACCCAAAGGAGACTGCACCACTGAATCTCACAGGCATTCTACCACAGCAGTTCACACCATAAACACTGGGAGCCAGAACAAATCCATTTAAGAAGCTGAAGCTAACAAGAAGAGTCTCACAAACAATGGGAAGACAAAGACACAATTCCCAAATGAAAGGAAAGGAGGAAGCCTCAGAAAGAATGCTAAACTAAATAGAGGCAAGTCAGCTATCAGACATTGAATTCAAAGAACTGGTTATCAGGAAGTTCAACAAGCTCACAATAAGCTACTAGAAACTAAAGGGGAAATACAATGAACTCACTGCAAACTATATCAACATGAAAAAGGAAATAGAAACCATCAACAAGGCCAAGAGGAAATGAAGAACACAATCTCTGAACTGAAGAACATAGTGGAAGGAATCAAAAACAGGATCAATGAAGCATAAGATCACATCAGCGAGTTAGAGGACAAAGTAGAAAAAATCACCCAGACACAGCATGAAAAGGAAAAGAGTCTCAGAAAGATTGAAGAGGGATTAAGAGAAATACAAGAGAATATGAAACATAATAATGTACATATAATACAGATATAAGAAGGAGAAGAAGAAGAACAAGGGATAGAAAACCTATTTGAAAAAGTAATGATGGAAAAATTCCCTAATTTGATGAGAGAAAAAGGTCACACAAATCCAGGAAACACAGAGTCCCAAACAAGAGGAACCCAAAGAGACCCACTCCAAGACACATCATAATTAAAATGGCAAAATTCCAAGACAAAGAGAGAATCTTAAAGGCAGCAAGGGAGAAGAAGAAAGTAACATTCAAAGGAGGCCCAATAAGGTTAGCTACTGAATTCTCAATGGAAACACTCCAAGCAAGAAGAGAATGGCAAGAAATATTCCAAGTAATGAGAACCAGGGGCCTGCAACCTAGACTTTTTTAACCAACCAGGCTCTCAATCAAGATAGAAAGCCAAATAAAGAGCTTTCAAGACAAAAGAAGTCTAAAAAAATCCACATCCACCAATCCAGTGCTGCAAGAGATGCTCAAGAGACTGCTCTAAGGAAAGGAAGGAAAAGAGAGAAACATAGTACAAAACTGACAATGAATAAGTACTATCAATAATAACCTTAAATGTAAATGGATTAAATGATCCAAGAATGCATGACCCACACATATGCTGCCTACAAGAGACACACTTCAAGACAAAAGACCTACACAGACTGAAAGTGAAGGTCTGGAAAAAATTTTCCAGTCAAATAGACAGGAAAAAAGAAGCTGGGGTGGCAATACTCATATCAGACAAACTAGACTTCAAAAAAAGAGTCATAAACAGAGACACAAAAGGTCACTACATAATACACAAGGGAAGACTCCACCAAGAAGACATAAACATTGTAAATATATATGCACCCAATGTAGGAGCACCCAAATACATAAAGAAAATCTTAGAGGACTTCAAGAAGAATATTGACAACAAAACAATTACAGTAGGGGATTTTAACACCCCACTGTCAAAAATGCACAGATCTTCCAAACAAAATATCAACAAAGATATTGTGGCATTGAACAATGGCTTAGATGAAATGGACTTAACTGATGTATACAAAAACCTGCATCCCAAAGAAGCTAAATACACATTCTTTTCAAATGCACATGGAACATTTTCAAACACAGACCACATAATGGGACACAAAACAAGCCTCAACAAATTCAAGAAAATTGAGATCATACCAAGCATTTTCTCTGATAACAAAAAAATAAAAGTAGAAAGTAACCCCAAGGGAAAAAGCCCAAAACACTCAAAATCGTAGAGATTGAATAGCATGCTATTAAACAATGAATGGATCAAAAATGAGATTAAGGATGAAATCAAAAAGTTTCTGGAAACAAATGAAAATGAACTCATGACAACCCAAAATTTATGGGACACAGCAAAGGCAGTCCTGAGAGAAAAATTCATAGCAATATAGGCCTACCTAAATAAGACAGAAACATTTCAAACAAACAACCTAACCCTAAGCCTGCAAGAACTCGAGGAACAACAACAAAAACAGCCCAGAGCTAGTAGAAGGAAGGAAATAACCAAGATCAGAGCAGAATGAAATGAATGACATAGAGACTAAAAGCACAAACCTAAGAATCAATGAATCCAGGAACTGGTTTTTTGAAAAGATAAATAAAATCAACAAGCCTTTAAGCAGGCTTGTCAAGGAAAAAAAAGGGAGAGGACCCAAATAAACACAATCAGAAATGAAAGAGGAGAGCTTACAACTGATACCAGAGAAATACAAAGGATTATAAGAAATTACTATGAAGAGCTGTATGCCAAGAAATTTGAAAACCTAGGTGAAATGGACTAATTTCTAGAAAAATATAATCTTCTAAAACTGAATGAAGAAGAAGCAGAAAGCCTGAACAGACCCATAACAACAGATGAAATTGAAGCAGTAATCAAAAAACTCCCGACACACAAAAGACTTGGACCAGATGGTTTCATAGGAGAATTCTGCAAAGCATTTAAGGAACAGCTAACCCCTCTCCTTCACAGACTATTCCCAAAAATCCAAAGAGATGGAAGACTCCCAAGCTCTTTTTATGAAGCCAGTATCATCCTAATCCCAAAACCAGATAAAGACACAACAAAGAAAGAAAACTTCAGGCCAATATCGCTGATGAATATGAACCCTAAAATCCTCAACAAAAATTAGCAAATAACATCCAACAATACATTAAAAAGATCATACACCATGACCAAGTGGTATTCATCCCAGGGATTTAAGGATGGTTCAATATTTGCAAATCAGAATATGTAATACACCACATAGACAAAAGCAAAGAAAAAAATCACATGATCCTATCAATAGATACAAAAAAGCATTTGAAAAGGTACAGCACCCATTTATGATAAAAACACTCAATAAAGTGGGAATAGAGGGAGTATTCCTCTACATATTAAAGGCCATATATGAGAGACCTACAGCCAGCATCATACTCAATGGGCAAAAACTAAAATCTTTTCCACTAAGATCAGGAACAAGACAAGGTTGTCTACTTTCACCACTTTTACTCAATATACTATTAGAAGTCCTAGTCACAGCAACCAGACAAGAAAATGAAATAAAAGGCATCCAAATTGGAAAGGAGGAAACAAAACTGTCACTGTTTGCAGTTGACATGATAGTGTACATGGAAAATTCTAGAGACTCCACCCAAAAGCTGCTCAATCTAACAAATGAATTCGGCAAAACAGTGGATACAAAGTCAATATCCAGTGATCAAAGGCATTTTTGTATACCAACAATGAAACAGCAGAAGCAGAAATCAAGAAAAAAATCCCATTCAAGATAGCAAAAAGAAAAATAAAAAACCTAGGAATAAACCTAACCAAGGAGATAAAAGACCTGGATGCAGAAAACTACACAACACTGAAGAATGAAATCAAGGAAGACACAAACAAATGGAAACATATACCATGTTCATGGATTGGAAGAATTAACATCATCAAAATGTTCATACTACCCAAAGCAATTTACAGACTCAACGCAATACCTATTACAGAACCAATGGCATATTTCACAGACATAGAACAAACACTTCAAAAATTTATATGGAACCATAAACAACCCAGAATAGCAGCTGCAATTTTGAGAAAGAAGAGCAAAGTAGGAGGGATCACAATACCTGATACCAAACTGTATCACAAGGCCACTGTAATAAAAACATCCTGGTACTGGCATAAAAACAGGCACATAGACCAATGGAAGAGAACACAGAGCCCAGAAATAAACCGAAGTCTCTACCATCAGTTAGTATTCAACAAAGATGGCAAAAACATAAAATGGAGTAAAGATAGCCTCTTCAACAAATGGTGTTGGGAGATCTGGACAGCTACATGCAAAAAAAATGAAACTCGAGCACCAACTTACACCACACATAAAAATAAATTCAAGGTGGATAAAAGACTTAAATATAAGCCATGACACCAGTAAAGTCCTAGAGAAGAACATAGGCAGGAAAATCTCAGATATTTCATGCAACAACGTTTTTAGTGATATGTCCCCTAAAGCAAGGACATAAAGGAAAGAATAAACAAATGGAATCTCATCAAAATAAAAAGCTTCTGCATGGCTAAAGAAAACAGCATTAAAATAAAAATAGAACTAACTATATGAGAAAACATAGCTGTCAATGATACCTCAAACAATGGTTTAATCTCCAAAATATACAAAGAACTTACATGTCTCCACTCTAAGAAGATAAGAAACCCAATTAATAAGTGGGCCAGTGTCTTGAACAGATGCTTCTCCAAGGAGGACATACAGAGGATCCAGGGACACAAGAAATGATGCTGAGTATCACTAGCTATCAGAGAAACTCAAATTAATACCACACTGATATACCACTTTGCACCAGTCAGAATGGCCATCATAAACATAGCAACAAACAAGTGTTGGAGAGGTTGTGGAGAAAAGGGGACCCTAGTTCACTGCTGGTGGGATTACAGACTGGTACAGCCACTATGGAAACAGTATGAAAATTTCTAAGAAAACAAAATGGAACTGCCTTTTGACCCAGCAATTCCTCTGCTAGGATTATATCCTAAGAACCCTGAAACACCAATCCAAAAGAACCTATGCCATAGCAGCACAATTTACAATAACCAAGAGTTGAAAGCAACCTGGATGCCCATCAGTAAAGGAATAGATCAAAAAACTATGGTACATTTACACAATGGAATTCTATGCAGCAGAAAGAAAGAAGGAGCTCCTACCCTTTTCAACAGCATGGATGAAACTGGAAAGCATTATGCTGAGTGAAACAAGCCAGTCAGTGAAAGGCAAATACCATAAGATCTCACCTTTAACAGGAACCTAAGCAACAAAACAAACAAGCAAGCAAAATATAACCAAAGACATTGAAATAGAAAATGGGCTGACAGTAACCAGAGGGGAGAGGGGAGGGAATGTCAGGGGAAAAGGAACAAGTATAAAGGGCACACGGACAAAAGCTAAGGGTGGTGGAAATGGGAGGGAGGTGGGGAGCACTGGGGGGTGGGGGACTGGAATGGGAGTAAAAGACAGAAAACTGTACTTGAACAATAATTAATTTTTTTTAAATTAAGTTAAAAAGAGAAATAAATTAAAAGAAAAGTATGTTTGAGATAATTTGGTTAAACATAGGCTACTTGCTGTCTAGAATTTCATTGGAATCCCTTGGGAGTACCTTCAAGATGGAAGCAGTCAACCTCTAGAGGAACTAAAAAAGAGTTATGAGATGACCCTGTAATGGTTGTAAAGAGAGAAATACTATATATATTAAGACACTAATGGCAGGAGCTCTGGCCAAGCAGCTTATTTGGTTAGAGTATTATCCAATACTCCAAGGTTGCAGGTTCATTCCCCAGTCAGGGAGTGTATGATAATCAACCAATGAATACATAAATAAGTGAAACAAGAATTTTCTCTCTCTCTCTCTCTCTCCAATAGATTAATCAATAAAGCACACTATGGGCAGAGAAGAATGAAAGATTACCAACAACTTGGAGAAAAAAAGTTAAAATACACACGTGCACATACAAAGTCAGATATTTGCAGAGAGGACACACACTGATATGCTATTGAGCTATTTCTTTTTATTTTTTACTTTTTTAAATTTTAAGTGTAGTTCAAGTAAAGATTTGTGTCTTTTACTCCCATCCCAGTCCACCTACCCAGACCTCGCCTCTCCCTCCCATTTCCACCACACCTGCTTTTTGTTCATGTGTCTTTCATACTTGTTCCTGTAAACCCTTCCCCTTTTCCCCTGAAATTTCCTCACCTCTCCCATCTGGACACTGTCAGCCTGTTCTCCATTTCAGTGTTTTTGGATATATTTTGTTTATTTGTTTGTTTTGTTGTTTAGGTTTCTGTTAAAGGTGAAATCATATGGTATTTGTCCTTCACCACCTGGCTTATTTCACTCAGCATAATGCTTTCCAGTTCCATCCATGCTGCCGCATAGTGTAGGAGCTCCTTCTTTCTTTCTTCTGCATAGAATTCCATTGTGTAAATGTACCATCGTTTTTTGATCCATTCCTTTACTGATAGGCATCCAGGTTGCTTCCAACACTTGGTTATTGTAAATTGTGCTGCTATGAACATTGGGGTGCATGGGTTCTTTTTGGATTAATTCCAACTATTATAAAGCTGTTTATGCAAATGTGAAATTGTTGCTATTTGCACAATGTTTCTACCATGTATGGTTGTGATATTAAACACCCATGCAAGATCAAAATTCCACATATTTACTAACTGCAAACATACAAAATTTACACTTGAATATCTGTATGGCTGGCAACTTGTACTGCAGTCTACATCATGTTTCTTCAGAAGTGGAAGGGGAAAAAATCAAGGCAAGTACAATTCAATAACTATAGTAAATTTCACCAAATATTACTATGGTATACATTTTATCAATTGGTAATATAGTACTTAGAAACTGCATTAGAAAAGTTCTTCCATTAAGTCTCTGTGTCTCCCTTAATCATTTAGCCTTTCTGAGTCTAGTTTGCTCTTTTGTATAATAAATTATAATAATAAGCAACATCTTCTTTGTTATTTGGCCATTATTGTGTAAACTCCCTCACACCTTTTTCACTGACATGAGTAATTTTTGTATAAATCAATAATTACATGTGGAATATTCAAACAAGCAAGCTATATCACTGCATTCTACTGGTACACAGGTTTGTTTTGTTTTGACTTTTTCCTGGTTAAGTCTTCCTGAAAAGTAACAACAAACAAAACTGGGTATTTGTGGCCCAAAAGGTAAAGTGCAATAAGAATAAATATGAGGTTATGCATTTATTTAAGTCTGAAAATCAGCTTCAGAAATGGAGAATTTATGTATTTAACAGGCATTTTTTTGAGCAGCCACTAGGATCAGGCTGGGGTCTGATAACCTGAAAAATAAAAGAAAAAAAGTGCCCATGTTTAATAAACTCACAGATTCACAATATTGCTAAGTGGAGAGGGAGAAATGACAAAAAATACATAGAATAGACATTGAAATAAATATTATGATAGGGTTGAGATGAAGTTATGTACAAGCACCAAAAGGGATAAATTAATTTCACTGGAAAGGGGTGCAGATCAGGGACACTTGAGAGAACTCTGAAGTAGAGGAAAGCAGTCAGGTATTTTGCTAGATGTTCTGTTAACATTGATTCATCCAGCTTCTTACTAAAATAGATATGAAGATGAAAAAGATGAGAATTCCTATTATCACCAACTAGTAAGTTATAGCTAATAAGCTGCAGAGCTGGGCCATGGAGCCAGGGGCATCCTACTTTTAGCCACTAAACTACACTACCTCTCAGTGTGGTAAATGATGGAATGCTGTTCCAGCTAAGTTTTTCTAGTGTCTCAACACAACTGAGACACTATAAATATATTAAATTTTAAAAGTCTTTGTCTTTTATGAAATCTGTAAGTAAAATAATATAGTGAGCATTTGCATTGCCCAAAACTTGAGGAATGACTTACTGCATCTTTAAAGGAATGACCTAAAGCATTTGGATTTTTTTCCTTTTAATTGGTAGAGTACTAAAACACCCAAGGGTGACTGGTTTCTCTCATTAAACGCCTTACAACATACTCCTCCCTGTAGAACCTATGAATATTCCAGGGCCAGATATTCTCAGAAAGTATTGTGTATAGTATGCTCTTTATAAATGCATTAGAAAAAGTATTCTTAGAAATTACACTGAAATGCAAGATGAAATTCTGGGATATTTTTCCTGTTAGAATTTTCTACCTTTTTTCATATTCCTAAGAGTGTAACATGTTTTTTTAATCAAATAGCACAGACCTTTGGGTTTTTTATTCCATAGGATTGTGCTTTTTGCTTTGAAAATACCTAGGAAAAAAAAGAACTAACTGCAGTGATATCTAGAACAATGATATTTTCTGTTATATTGCATGATTTGTTTTCCCATGGTTTCTGAAATGAGCTTTTTCTTAACATGTTAATTTACATTACAACTGAGCAATAGACGAGCAGAAGAGAAAGGAAGCTCTAAAAGGGTTCTCTGCATGGAGGTGGCAAGATCTGAGCATACCTGGCTTCCTGGTGAGGTATGGACTGCCCAGAGATTGGCTTCAAGCCCAAAGAGGGCCTACACTTTCAAAGGGTAGAAGAGGATGGGATTGAGACCCTAGCTGAAGGTATATCCCCTAGAAAGGAATGAAGGGAGATACTTTCCTTTCTACCCCTCAGCTACCCCTCCAGAGAGAAAAAGAACAAATGGGTGAAGAGAGTCAATTTAGAGGCACAGAGTAGTAGCTGAAGTAGCTTAGGGTGAGCTAAAAGGTAGAGTAGGGGTAGGGTGGAAACTTGAGTGGTGTTGCCATTATAAATGAAAAAATGGACTAGGGGTGGGATGGGTTTAAAGTTAAAGTAAGAGCCAGATTGAGGTGGGCAATGTGTGATGGAACCAGTTACATCTTCAGGAAAGACAAGCTGGTGTAGTAGGTGAAGGGATAGAGAATCGATGTCAGCATCTGGGATCTAGGCCTAACTGCATCATTAATTAGCTATACAAATGTAGCCAAGACAGCCTTCCTGCACTGCAACTTCTTTGGTGCTATAACCAGGCATTCTCTTCCAAGTCCACTCTTGTTTCCCTCCTTTGAATTTTTCTAGTGATTCATTGAGCAATCATAACCCAATGTGTGCTATGGACTGTGCATTTTACTGGGTGGGTGAGATTAGTGACTTAGAATACTCTCTTCTCTTGAGGAGCCCACATAAGGGCTGCCTCCTGAAGGCATTGTGGACTGGATAAGAAATGGAGCATCCTGGAATTCCAGGTGAGCAGCAATCCACGTGTGTTCATGAACTCTGACTGACTCATAATTGACAAACCTAGTGTTTCCCATACAAGAAAAGAAAATCTTATAATTCCAAGATCATCGTCACAGACAGTTTATCTTCTCTCCTTTCCAGAAGATAGTTTCTGATCTTATCTACAATTTTATTTATTTTTTTCGTAAAAGAACTGGCTTGCTCCGTTTCATTAAGAAAACTGCTTATTCTAAATTTACCTGATTTTCAAAACAGTCTATAACTAAAAACTCCACTGTAGCCTGGTAGGAACGAAACTTCCTGAGAATTTTGCCAGGAGTGCTTGGCCTCAGACAGACCGGGAATACCATAGTGCCCTTTATTACTAGCTTTCAGTATTTCCATTTCAAGCCCTGGTAAATACAAGGCTGTGAGAGGAAAAAATTAATGGGAATATTTTCAAACTTTGAGAAAACTCAGGATTTGATATTTGGCAGGAGGGCTAAGAGGGTGGTTAAAGGGAAAAAAAAGTGCAAATGCTCGAAACTTTTTTTAAGGTTGAGTTTGAGTCCAATTGACTCCGCTCTTTTTTCACACTGGCACTAGCAAGGGCACATTTTTCCCCCCACTAACAACTCTTCCCTTATTCTATGGAATGTTTAATTTATCCTTTGAAAGAAAGTATGATTTGTTCCATTTTTCCATGTGCAATTTATGTGCTATTTACAGACTAAGATAAGAATCAAGAAGGATTCATGTGCCAAAAGCACAAATTCAAGGCTAAGAGAGGAAGTCAGAGTCCTAAGTCCCAAACTGGACTGACTCCCCAGAATTCTCCCTGCAGAACCTTCCCCATGCTGTGCTTCCATCTGCCTCAGTGCTACACTGAATGCTAACAGAGTATTGTCCCAAGCAGCCCTTCACCCAAATCACAGTCTAAACCCAAATGAAAGAGTATATTTGGCAAAACATCACATCTTTTAGAGGATTTGCTGAACAAATCTACCAAAGAGTCAGAAAAAATGCAGTGTTTATCTAGTCACTCTTTCTACCTCAATGATGACAGTGTGATATGAAAACACAAAATATTATGCTTTCTAAGCACAGCACACCTACCACCAAAGGATCTAAGTTAAAATTAACCCCTGTTGATCTAGCAGACAATATCTAACTGGGCCTTTTTAAAAAATAAAAATATGTATATTGAACAAACCCAGACCTGTGACCAAAACAGCAGGACAAACAAGTTAAGCAGGCTATGAGGAAACTCAGTTAAATCTAATTTACGAGCACCATTTTGTTAAACCAAACTATTACTGAGCTTTATGTACATAAGCCTTGCTTTTTTCTTGACATCTCAGCTATGGATTTCCACCATCCTGAATGACTTCTTTTCTTTTCCAGTCTCGTCTCAGTTGTCTGACCCAACACATGTACTAGCAGTCCTCACTCATACCAACTGCCCTATTCCCCCACTGGTCTTTTCCCTAGAGCATGAGTGGCTCTAATCAATTATCCAAAGCACAAACTGCTTCTTGTTTGTTCAGACAAATGTGTTAATTGCCATCATACCCCCAACCAAAATGAAGGATTCTCTTTTTTACCCTACTCAGTACATAACACCTAGATTCAACACAAACTTAAAACCTTCATCTCACAGAGTCAAGCATAAATCCCCTCTTTTCTAAACAGTACAAATTCTCTGAAGAAAAAAAAAACATGGCTTAAACACACACATACAATTCACCTACATGGTCATATAAAATACACCATTACAATGGCAAATATAATGTGTTAAACTTACCGGTTAAGGAGCAAGTGGTAAAGGGCCTCAAAAACAGGGCATCTGGGAGTAGTAGTAAGTCCAGCATCTTTTGATGGAGCCAGCTGTCCTGATCTCAGTTACCCCACCTACATAATCCTGTCCCCAACTTCTTTCCCCACCATAAGAAAGAAGCCTTGCCTTATGAGGCATAAAGACTTCCCTTTGATCCCTCTTTAAATGTCAAGAGCAAACTATTAGGCATACCCAGTGGCATGTACCCAAGGTTGGTGCCCAACCATGAAAGCGGTTAAAACAGGTCTCAGTGTGAGAGAAACTATGGCTCACTTTCAGCCTGGGAATTCAATCATCTGCAAGTTACAGGGAAGGTGAAATGGCTGGGATCCATTAATTACCAAATAAACAATACTGATTTTATAAGCATTTTTAAAATAACTATCATATTGTTCTGTAAAATAATTGTTGAGATCTGCATTTAATTTTTTCAATTTGTGTCTTAAAGACTTTCAAGTTCATTTTAGTACTCTGGGAATGATTGCTTAAAGGAAAACTGTACTTAAGTCTAGTCTCCTAGCATCACCCAAAATTCATGCCTACAAGCAAAATGGGCAAAAGTAAAGTGCTGCAAGGTCCCCTGTTCCTGGGAGACTAGCTGTCTTCCAAATGGGATAGTGTGCCTTATCCATTAGTGGTCAAGGTATGCTGAAATGAAACCCTTACACAGTGCTGTGAAGAATATAAATTAGGCCCAATTTACTGGAGAGTAGATTGGCCACATGCATCAAGATTCTTACAAATGTTTGGATCCTTTGACCTAATAATTACATATCTTGGCATTTATCCCAAGAAAATTACCAGAGAAACAAACAAAGATTTATGTACCAGGATGTTCACTGCAATGCTATTTATAATAGCAAAAAATCACCACTGCCTAATTAACCAACAATAGAGATTTAGTTAAATAAATAATTCATAGAATAGAATGCTCTTCAGCCATTAAAAACCATGTGCTCAAAGAATGCAAAATAGCTCAGGGAAGTGCTACAAGATAATGTTAAGTTAAAAAACAGAGCATAGCACATTGAATGTGCATGTCTCCAGTTTTGTAAATACTTGCATATGTATATGATATGTAACATACATATATAAAAACTGGAAGAAGAGATAAAAACTACATTGATTGAGGTGTGTACCAGGGAATGTGATAAAACTTTTAATGAATTATTTTATTTAGTCATCCAAGTAATTCACAGTATAAATACTATTTCGATCCTAGTTTTAGCAATGATGAAATCAGAGCACAGAGAGGTCAGTTTAACCAAAATATCCAGCTAATTAGTTAAGTAGCCAATGTTTAATCCTACATAATCTAGGTCCTACCTAAGACTATCTAGCCACTACGTTGTTCTATGGATTATTTTTCCCTCACATGTTTTCTACTTTTCTACATTTTCTCAATAAATATTTTATTTTTATAATCATATTTTAAAAGGTTTTTAATGGTGTGTAAAATGAGAGTAATTGGCAATGTGATGGAAATTAAAGTATTATATGCGTATTGAAATAAACTGCATTTTGTATTTGTTAAAAGCATTTTTTATTTGTTAAAAGCAGGGTTTTTTTTTTTTACCAATTCTTTAATTACTGTTTAGGTTCTGATAATGAACATCTTGTTTTGTCTTTTTTTACATTTTGGCACTATTCTATGCAATTTTTCATTTTCTAAAGCAGAAGACAAGCATTGTTCAGAGATATATTAAAGGATGCGTCAAGATACAGAGCTCCTTCCAGGTTCTTCATGGAACATATGGTAAACTTCCCAGAGTGAGTTGAGCAGGGGTGAAAAATGGAGTTAAGGGGAGTAAAAGATCTGAATAACTGCTATGGGATAAGTCAATTAAAGTAAGTAATAGTAGGATATCATCATTTGTAATAATGATAACGAAGAATAAATAAACAAGGAGAAGACCACACTGAGTTTGGGTACCTGAACTCGAGGCATTCTGCCCAGCAGCTCTGGTGAGGCTACTGCTAGCAGTACTATGAGACACAAGTGAGAGACAGCTTTATTTAAGGTGCCCACACCTATAACTGATGGAGGGAGTAGGGGGGTGTGAGTCCGGTCCTGTTAGTGGAAGATGGTGCTGTGACTGAAAATCAATAGATTTCCTCTTCAGAGAACCAGCTGGGCAGCAGTATGTTTTAAACATGAAGACTGTGGCAGACAGAAGGAGCAGTGAGTGTCCATGGGGGACTACTCCAAAGCCCTCCCAGGGAAGGAAAGTATGCTTGGCAAGAGGGGTGGTGGCCATGGGAGAGTGCAAACTCAGACACTTCACAAAGAAGTTTACAGAGTGTCAACAACAATAATGATAAAAACAAGAAACTAATAAATATTATGTATAAGAATATGTTTATTATTCTTGAATTTAACAGGAAATAGAACCCACTCTGAAACTAAAGGAATTACTGAACTTTAAATAAAAGTTTCTTTACAAAAACAAATAAGTCTATAGAAAGACCCCTGCATCCAATCTAGAAGGAATAGAAGAGCCCATACTGGGAATCCTAGGGAAATGTGGAGAAAAAGATAAGGCAGGTTCTCATCCTCTGGGAAGTTGGCAGGGGTCCAGGAAGCATTGGTGGTTCCAAGCTGCTGTGAGTTTAATAAAATGGAATCAATTTCTATTAATGGAAAGTATTAAAGAAATATTTAATTATAATCTCTTAAGAAAACAATCTCTTTTTTTAGGTGTAATAATGTTTAATGGCAATACCATATCAACAGGTTGCTCTACAAGAGGGGAAAACTTACATATATTTGGGGTATTATATAGCTGTTAAAATTATATTGATTGGATATTAAGAAAAATTCCATGGAATTTATACAAGTTTAACAGGAAATCATTCAAAAATTCATATTATGTGATGTTAATTGTTTTTCTTAAACTCACAGACAAGAAATGAGCAGGGAACATCTCCAAATATCAGCAGTGGTTTCCCTATAGGTAGAAAGGTTATGAGGGTAACTTTTCTGCTTTATGCTTGTATATAGCATTTTCTCAAAAAATAAAATATTTGGAAAATCCTTTAGTGCCTTTGATTTAGACCATGAACTCCACCTAAATCCATCACAATTGTCCTCACCAATCCCTCTGGTTACCTCTCCCTCCACCCCCTATTCTGTCCTCCTGGAATCAGTGACACTCTCTACTCCCTCATTGCGGGTTCTGCCTGCTTTGGAGCATGGAGATTCCAGATAACAGACAAAAGGCTTGGGGAAAAGGACAGTAAAACATATAAAGTGGAATGAAAATGAGTCAGAGGCAGAAGGGAGAGACACCTGTAGTGTTTTCGGAAATAACCAAGTCACTGAAAAGAAAGAAAAGTGCTCTGGACACTGGGCCCTAAGTCAACATGGAACGTATCTTTGGACCCAGAACCTTCCTCTTCTAACCAGTATGATTTTAATCAAAATTTGAGGCAAAGTATTTAAATCTAATGACTTAGTTTTATTTTTCCACAACTATTTCCTAAATTAGTTTCTTCATGATCAGATTTTACACAATGTGTTATCAATGCATTTGCTAAAATTTCAGGTGAGAAAACTTCATGAAGCAATTTTTTTACCTACTATTTAAAGGACACAGAAACTCAACCCCTAAGAGTAATATTTTACATTGTCTTTCAGCTGGTACTAGGGAAACTAGCCACACCAACACTTTTCTAGAAAGCTACAGTTTTTATATGGAATACTTTGTCATATTCATTACAGCCTATTTACACTTATGTAAACCAATGTTCCTAGAGCAACCAAACTTTAACATGTTAATGTAAACATTATACATCTTTTAATTGCAATGGACACATTCTTAAGTAATTTCATTTCAACAAGACCTCTTGCCAATAAACAAAAAACACATGCTTGGCTGCTTCCCTATATATAGTACAAAGTAAGGAGGAAAGTAAATGGCTTACACAGCAAGGACCAGCAGGTAGCCTTGAACCCTTTGTATCTTAAAGCTGAATTTGTAGATAAAACTCTGGTTCAAGGCTAATCACATATTACATGAGGGAATATCTAGAGACTAAGGGAAGCATTTGAACTTGGTGACTTCTGGGCTTGTAGGTGAGACTTAGGAAGGTTCAAAGAAGTTCTAAACAACATGAGTATCTAAACGTTAACCTCCTCAGAAATTATTGTCATCATGTTAAAGAAAGAAGAGTCCAGACTATTCAAAAAGGCCAGTCACTAAAGCCACCAGCTTCCTTTAGCCCAACTGGCACTCACAGAGCCTGCAGCAGAACAGGCCTTTCCGAAGACTCCATTGCGACTAGGAACCTCCAAACTCTGATTGAAGTGACTGCCATTGATGTGAATCACCTCGAAAACAGGCAATTTCAGAGGAGTTAGTTTTTAATAAAAACCAATTTATTAACTAACTGGGTAATTTGATATGACATGATTTTGTTTACACAGGGAAAACTGAGAGAAGATTTTTTAAAATTTTCCATTTTATTTTTCTTTTTCAAAATATACCTTATTGATTATGCTATTACAGTTGCCCCAGTTTTTTCCCCCTTTGACCTTCTCTACACAGTACCCATCATTCCTCCAGCAATCTTCCCCCCTTATTTCATGTCCATGGGTCATGCATATAAGTTCTTTGGCTTTTCCATTTTCTATATTGGTCCAAACATCCCCCTGTTTATTTTGTACCTACCAATTTGTACTTCTCAATGCCTGCACTTTTTCTCCATTCTCCACTTCCCCTGCCCAACTGATAACCTTCCAAATGATCTCCACATCTATGACTCTGTTTCTGTCCTGTTTGTTCACGTACTTTGTTTTTTAGATTCAGTTGTTGATAGCTGTGAATTTATTGCCATTTTACTGTTTGTAGTTTTGATCTTCTTTTTCTTAAATAACTTCCTTTAACATTTCATATAATAATGGCTTGGTGATAATGGACTTCTTTAGCTTTACCTTGTGTGGGAAGCACTTTATCTGCCCTTCAATTCTAAATGATAGCTTACTGGACAGAGTAATGTATGTTTCAGGTCCTTGCTTTTCATTGCTTTGAATACTACTTGCCATTCCTTTCTAGCCTGCAAAGTTTATTTTGAGAAATCAGTCGACAGTCTTATACAAACTCCTTTGTAGGTAACTATCTGCTTTTCTCTTGATACTTTTAGGATTCTCTCCTTATTTTGGAGTTCCGGCCAAGATGGAGGTGTAGGTAGAAACACTTTGCTTCCTCACATAGTGAAAAGGATCATAATGACCAATCTAAAAACAATAAACAGAAGTGCCAGAAAATCAAACTGCATGGAACTCCAACAACCAAGGAATTAAGGAAACAGTCAACCAGAATGGTAGGAGGGACATGGGCAGACAGGAAGATGGAGAGAGCCTGGGACAAGGCAATGGACCATGTGGGCAGGGCTGGCTGAAAGGAACTGAGGAGAGGAAGCTGACCAGACCATGTGGTGAGGTGGGGGCTGACTGAGAGAACCCAGTGTAAGGTGGCAGGCTGTGCAAGTGGGGCTGAGTGAATGGGAAACTGAGACTCAGAGCTCACTGCAGACTATGGCAGAGATTGCCACAGTGGTAGAAACTCCCAGTCTCACACTAGAGTTCATTGGAAAGTGGGGCTAGAGCCCAGCAATTGAGCTGCATTGTTCTCTTTCTGACCCCTCCCCCACAGACAGCACCACAACCCAGCAAAGAGGGTTGCCTGGCCCTGGTGAATACCTAAGGCTCCTCCCCCTTACAACTTAAGAGGTGTGCTGAGTCAAAGAAATATGGCCCAAATGAAAGAACAAAGCAAAACTCCAGAGAGAGAGCTAAGCTATGAAGAGACAGCCAACCTATTTGATGTTGAATTAAAAACATGGGGAGAGGTTAAGAATTGTATAGGAAACAGAGAAGTCAAAAACCTTGCATGTACAACCCATGAACATGAACTAAGCGGGGGAATGCTGGAGGGTTGGGGGTGCAGGGCAGAAGGGGTGTTAAAGGGGAAATCTGAGAAAACTGTAATAGTATTATCAATAAAACATACTTTTTAAAAGGATTGTCCCTTTAGCTTTAATCATTGACATTTATAAGTATATTTTATGCTATTACCATTGTCCCATTTTTTTCTCCCTTTTATCCTACTCTGGCTGGTACCCCCATTCCCTCCAGCATTCCCCTCCTTAGTACATGTCCATGGGTTGTACATGTAAGTTCTTTGGCTTCTCCATTTCCTATGCTATTCTTAACCTCCCCCTGTCTATTTTGCTTCTTATTCCCTGCACCTTTTTGTCCATTTTCCCTTCTCCCTCCCTCCTGATAACCCTCCATGTGATCTCCTTTCTATGATTCTGTTCCTATTCTAGTTGTTTGCTAGTTTTTGGCTTTTTAGGTTCAGTAGTTCATGGTTGTGAGTTTGTTGTCATTTTACTGTTCACATTTTGATCTTCTTTTTCTTAGACAAGTCCCTTTAATATTTCATATAATAAGGGCTTGATGATAATGAACTCCTTTAACTTGACCTTAGCTGGGAAGCATTTACTCTGCCTTTCCATTCTAAATGATAGCTTTGCTGGATAGAGTAATATTGGATATAGGTCCTTGCCTTTCATGACTTTGAATACTTCTTCTCAGCCCCTTCTTGCCAGGAAGGTTTCTTTTGAGAAATCAGCTGATAGTCTTATGGGAGCTCCTTTGTAGGTAACTGTCTCCTTTTCTTTTACTGCTTTTAAGATGCTCTCCTTATCTTTAATATTTGACAATTTATTTATAATGAGTCTTGGTGTGTTCCTCTTTGGATCTAGCTTGTTTGCGTCTCTCTGAGCTTCCTGGACTTGCATGCCAACTTCCTTTAGTAGCTTGGGGAAGTTTTCTTTCATTGCTTTTTTCAATTATGTTTTCAATTTCTTGCTCTTTCTCTTCTCCTTCTGGCACCCCTATGATTCAGATGTTAGAACATTTGAAGTTCTCCCAGAGGGTCTTAATCCTTTCCTCATTTTTTTGAATTCTTGTTGCTTCATTCTGTTATGGTTGAATGTTTATTTCCTCCTTGTACTCCAAATTGTTGATTGAGTCCCAGTTTCCTTCCCTTCGGTGTGCTTCCCTGTATATTTTTCTTTATTTCACTTTTCATTATCTTCACTTTTTCCTCTATTTTGCGACCATACTCAATCATTTCTGTGAGCATCCTGATTACTAGTGTTTTGAACTTTGCATCTGATAAGTTGGCTATCTCCTCATCCCTCATTTGTTTCTGCAGGTTTGATCTGTTTTTTCATTTGGGTCATATCTCTTTTATCTCAGTGCACCTGTTACATTGTAAGGGGTAGAGCTTTGGGTATTAATCAGGGTAGATCAGCCCACTTTGCGGTGTTGTGGTGCTATATGTGGGTAAGGGGTCAGAGAGAGAACAATGCCACTTGTTTTGTTCCCTCTCCACTTTCAAACACTTCCCCATCTTCCCAAAAGTGAATTGTGCCCTACAGAGTGTTGCCCTAGTGCTGATTCCTGGGTGGGTGGGCTTGGGTATGTTCTAGGATACTCTGGGCCCTTCTAACAGACTCTTCTCCTGCAGGCAGTGAGACTGGTTGATCCTCCTGCTTCTGTAACCCCCACAGATTTTTACAGCCAGAGGTTTTGAGGCTATATTTGCCTGGTGCTGTAAACTTGGTTTGGGTTTCCTGTCTCACTCTCCAACTGTAGCCCCCAGTTTATCTGCACACAGATGTGGCAAAGCCCAGTCTGCCAGCCACTGCCTCACCTGCCTGGCCTGTCAGCCACCACCTTACCACATGTCCTTTCCACCCCAGTTGTCCATCTCCTTCCCTCCTACCAGTCTGGATGAATGTTTCTTCTTTAAATCCTTGGTTGTTGGACCTCCATATGGTTTGATTTTTTGGTAGTTCTGGTTGTCTTTTCTTTTTAAATTGGTTGTTATCCTTCTTTTGGTTGTGCAAGGAAGTAAAGAGTATTCATCTACACCTCCATCTTGGCCAGAACATAACCTTTGGCATTTTAATTGTGATGTGTCTTGGTGTGGTCCTCTTTGGGTCCACCTTGTTTGGGATTCTCTGAGCTTCCTGGGCTTGCATGTCTATTTTCTTTGACATTTGGGGGAAGTTGTCTTTCATTATTTTTCAGACAAATTTTCAATTTCTTGCTCTTTCTCTTCTGCATCTCATACCCTTATGATTTTAACATTGGTATGTTTGAAGATGTTCCAGAGGATCCTTAGGCAATCCTTATTTTGGGGGGGGTCCTTTTTCTACTTTTTGTTCTGATAAAATGCTTTTTTATTTCTTATGTTCCAAATTATTGATTTGATTCTCAGCTTTATCCCCTCCACTGTTGGTTCCCTGTATTTTTTTTTTATTTCACTTAATATAACCTTCATTTCTGCCTGGGTATTTTTTATGCTGTTGAAGTACCCAACGCGTTTTTTGAGCATCCTAATAGCTAGTGTTTTGAATTCTGCCTTTGATAGGTTGCTCATCTCCATTTCATTTAGTTCTTTCTCAGGAGTTTTGTTCTGTTCTTTCACCTGGGCCATATTTCTTTGTCTCCTCATTTTGGCAGACTCCTTGTGTTTCTTTTTGTGTATTAGGTAAAGCTGCTTTGACTCCCTATCTTAAGGAAGCATGGCCTACTGTAGAGAAGCACATTGTTAGTTGGATGGGGCAGACCCTTAGGTAATCACCAGGGTTGTGCAACCCATGTCACCACTCTGTGGCTCTGTGTGAGGGAAGGCTCAGAGAGGGGGAAATACCACTGCTTGGCCTCTGAAGTTTTGTCCAGAACTTGCCAGAACTTGCCCTCATGCCAATCACTTCAATTTCTCCTCATATGCCACTGGTGCCATTCCAGCTGTTGCCCTGATGCTGAAACCCAAAGGGAGTTAAGATGCATAAGCCCTAAGTCTATTGTGGGCCCTTTAAGAGGAGACTCCTAAGAATCCTGCAGTTTCTTCTGCCACCCCAACCCCCACTAGTTTTCACAGCCAGAAGTTATGAGGATTTATCTTTCCGGTACTGGAAACCTGGGTTAGGTGGTCTGGTGTGGGGCTCAGATCCCTCACTCCCAAGGTATTCCTCATGATTGTTATCTACCACACATGGGTGTAGGACAACCTGTTCCACATCTCCATGCCTCTCCATGTGTCTCTGCCCCTCCTACCCATCTAGAGGAATGTGGCTTCTTTACTTCCTTGGTTGTCAGGCTACCATATAGCTCCATTTTCTGACAATTCTGGGTGATATTTATTTTGTAGTCTAATTGTAATTTTAGCTGTGGTTGTGCAAGGAGGTGAGCCATATTTACTTACACCTCGACTTGACCAGAAGTGAAATTTTATTTTTAAATGACATTTTATATTCAATATTATTTTGTATTAGTTTCAGGTATACAGCATGTGTTTAGACAATCATATACTTTACAAAGTGTTCCCCCAATATTGTCATTACCTACATGGCACCATACATAGTTGTTACAATATCATTGACTCTATTCCTAATGTTGAACTTTACATCCCCATGACTATTTTGTAACTACAAATTTGTACTGCTAATCCATTCATCTCTTTCACTCAGACTCCAAACCCCTCCCCTCTTGAAACCACCAGTGTGTCCTCTGTGTCTGAATCTCTTTCAGTTTTGTTTGTTCATTTATTTTGTTCTTTAGAGTCCACATATAAGTAAAAACATATGGTATTTGTCTTTATCTAACTGACATTTCACTTAACATAATACCCTTCAGGTCCATCCATGCTGTTGCAAGTCATAAGATTCTGTTCTTGTTTATGGCAAAGTAATATACAGTTTTGTAAATGTTCCACTTGTTTACTGATGGACACTTGGGCTGCTTCCAGATCTTGGCTATTGTAAATAATGTTGCAACAAACATAGGGGGCATATATTCTTTGAATTAGTGTTTCAGGCTTCTTCAGATATATGCCCAGAAGTTGAATTGCTGGGCCAAAAGACAGTTGCATTTTAATTTTTTTGAGGACCCTTCATACTGTTTCCCATAGTGCTTACACCAATTTGCATTTACACCAGGAGTGCATGAGGGTTCCCCTTTCTCCACATCCTCACCCACTTGCTTTTATGTGGATCTATTGATGGCATCAGTTCTGACAGGTGTGAGTTAATATTTCATTGTGGTTTTAATTTGCATTTCTATGATGATTAGTCATACTGAACATATTTTCATTGATCTATTAGCCATCTGTATGTCCTTTTTGTGAAAGCATCTACTCAGGTCCACTTCTTATTTTTCAATTGGATTATTTGGGTTTTATGTTGAATACTATAACTTTTTAATATTTTTGCATATTAACCCCTTATCAGATGTGTAACTGGCAAATATGTTCTCTTGTTCAGTAGGTTGCCTTTTCAAGTTGTTGACGATTTCCTTTGCTGTGCAAAAACTTTTTAAATTTGATATAGTCACATTTCTTTATGTTTTCTTTTGCTTCCCTCATCCAAGGGAAGCAAAAATATATCAGAAAAAAATATTACTAAAAGAAATGTCTGAGGTTTTACTGCCTATGCTTTCTTCTAGGAGTTTTATGGTTTTGAGTCTTACATTTTAGTCTTTAATAAATTTTTAGTTGATTGTTGTGTATGGTGTAAGAAGGTGGTCTGGTTTCATTTTTTGCACTTATTTGTCAATTTTCCCAACAATATTTTTTGAACAGACTGTCTTTATCCTATTGTATGTTCTTTGTCAAATATTAATTGGCCATATAGGCATGGGTTTATTTCTGGATTTTTTATTCTGTTTTATTAATGTATATGTCTGTTTTTATGCTGGTGCCATGCTGTTTTGATTACTATGGCCTTGTAGTATAGTTTGATATCAGGTAGTATGATACCTCCAACTTGTTTCTTCTTTCCCAAGATTGTTGTGGTTATTTGAGGTGTTTTGTGGTTTTATAAATTTTTTGAATCATTTGTTATATTTCTGTGAAATATGCCATTGGCATTTTAATAGGAATTGCATTTAATCTATTGACTGTTTTGTGTAGTATGGCCATTTTGATAATGTTATTTCTTCTTATACATGAGTACTACATCCTTCCATTCATTTGTATGTATTTTCTTCAATTTTTTTCTTCAGCATCATATAATTTTCTTCACATCTTTGCTAACACTTATTCCTAAAGTTTTTTGTTATGTAATTGTAAATGGGATTGTTTTCTTAATTTCTCTTTTTGAAACTCTGATAGTTCATTATTGGTATAGAAAAATGCAACCAATTTATGAACATTAAATTTTTATCCTGCTACTTTACTGAATTTCTTTATCAGTCTTAGCAGTTTTTTATGGAATGTTTAGGGTTCTCTATATGCATGTATCTAGTATCATATCATCTGCAAATAATGATGATTTTATATCTTCCTTTTCTATTCAGATGCCCATTTCTTCTTCTTGTCTGATTGTTGTGGCTAAGACTTTCATTGCTATGTTGAATAAAAGTGATGAAAGATGGCATTCCTGTCTTGCTTCTGATCTGAAGGGAAAGAATTTTAGTTTTGACTGTTGAATATGATGTTGGCTGTGGACTTGTCATATATGGCCATTATTATGTTTCAACAAATGACCATTTTTTCCCTCTATTCTTACTTTGCTGAGTTTTTAACATAAATTAATGCTGGATTTTGTCAAATGCTTTTACTGCATCTATTGATATGCTCTTACAATTTTTGTCCTTTATTTTGTTATTTGCTATAACCCATTAATTGATTTGTTAATATTGTACCAACCTTGCATGCCAGGAATAAATCCCACTTTATCGTGGTTCGTGATCTTTCTAATGTATGCTAGATTTAATTTGCTAATAGTTTGTTGAGGACTTTTGAATCTATGTTTATCAGGGATATTAGCCTATAAATTTTCTTTGTTTTTGTAGGGTCTTTATCTGGTTTTGGAATCAAGATAATGCTGGCCTCATAAAATGAGTGTAGGAGTTATCCCTCCCCTTAAATTATTTGAAATAGTTTGAGAAAGGTAAGTGTTAGTTTTTCTTTGAATGTTTGATAAAATTCACCTGTGAAGCCTTCCAGTCCAGGACTTTTGTTTATGGGATTTTTATTTTTTATTAATACTTCAATTTTGTTACATGGAATCAGATTGTTCAGACTGGTCGTTTCTTCTTGATTTAGTTTTAGGAGATTGTATGGTTCTAGGAATTTATTCATTTCTTCTAGATTCTCTAATTTGTAGGCATATAACTACTCATAATATTTCTTATAATCCTTTTTTTATCATTGTGGTGTCAGTTATTACTTCTCTTTCATTTTCTGATTTATTTTTTGGGTTGGTCCCTGAGAGGACTTCTTGCTATCAGTTGAAAATTGAAATGACTGACATTTGAATGCAATAGATTTTCTTTTTCAATAGCTAAAAATCTTTTAAATGTATTTCTGAGTCTACATGTTCCAATTTAGGTTTTAGTGCACTTATTACCAGTTACCATAAAATTGGTTTCTCCCCTCTCAATCTTGACAGCATTGTTATTGAACCCATCTTCACCCATAGGCCCACTCAAACTAAGTTTACAGAAGACAGATATTTTGATAGGTATAAGGCTCTGTTAATATTATTCCAAACATTTTTTTTCACACAATAGTTATGTCCCAACACCTAGTTTTATTTTTGGAATAGTGGTATAGTTTATATGAGTGGGTTTTTTGTTTTGTTTTGTTTTGTTTTGTTTTGTTTTGTTTTTGCTTTGGATACCAAAGCTTTCACAGTATTTTTTTTTTTCAGAAAGTACATATGAAAAAAATTCTGACATGTGTTCACCATTTGGAAATTTGTATACTTCAACACGCAGTTGATTTATGGTGCAGATCAACTTTCAATCATTGGGTACTGACTTTGGTGAGTTTGGGTGACCTAGTTATCTTTCAAAATTCATCTGAAGAGTGGTTTCCCCTGCTGTTATGATGGTAAGAGTCTGAATTATTGTCCATATGACATTCATGTCATTGCATTCACAGAGAATAATTGAGGTTTTGAATGTGTTTTTCTGAACTATGGGAAAAAAGCAATAAAAACGGTAAGCATTGACTCTGTAGACAATGCTTTGTGTTTTAATAAGTGGTCTTCATTTAACACCCTACTATAGTACATCTCTAGGTTGTCAAAGTTCATTAAATGTGATTTTTAATATTGAATTAACTTCACAATAGAAAATTATTAATACTCATAAAATGGCTTATATATAGACAATAAACATTGTTAAGAGATAAAATTCTTGCATTTATGAAAATTCATCAAATAAAAAACAAAATAGTAATTCATTACCAAGGTAGTAATCTGATAAAGGCCAGTAGAGACATAGTTAATGTTAGGTCTGGGATATAACTGATTTTTTAGGGACAAATAAAGCTTTTCTTAGGATTTGTGGCAGCATACTATTCTCAAAATTCCTTTATTTTTCTGTGGTTGTCATAAGGTACCTTGGGTTTGCCAATAAACTATTTTCTGAGAAGGCAGAAAGTAACATTTAAGTCCCAAATCTCAGTCCAGGGCTGTGGGAGCTGATGTAGAAATCCCTGAATTAGAATTTAGAAAACTGGCATGGGGGAAACTCCATGTGGCTAATCCAATTCCTTCATCTTGATAAATTTATTAGTAAGAATTAGTGCTTAGGCATGGATATTAGTTAGGAGCCAATCAGATCCTTTCTCAGACTCATTTGCTTAGCTGTACATGGACAGATTCATGGTCTCAAGGTTGTTCAACAATGACATCTTTGCCAGATCCACACCTACAAGTAGAACATGGAGAGAGCCCCAGCACACACTTGACATGTGTTTCTAGAAGGTTTGCAAAAGAGATGGAATAACCCTACAGGAACTAGAAGGAGTGAGGAGAAGACCACACTGGACCCCCCAACAGATCTGAAATTGATAAGATAATATGCTGAAAGTAAGGAGAAAAAGGGGATTTTTTCACAATGCAGGACCTCAAAGTGTTATGAATATCTGCACTGTGATAAAAATCACCAACAAAATAGAAGCCATGACAGAACTCTTGCCCTCCATCTATTGTTGTCTTCTCAGTGTCTGTATTTAAGTATCATTTGCTATTGGAGATGATTAATTCAGTCCATATAATGAGAAAGTAATGTATTCGCTTTACTCAAAAGAAAGTGTCCCTGTGAGACTGACTTTGATTATATTCATTAAGATTTAAATCTATACCTCTTAATATAATAATAATAATAATAATAAACAGTTATTGAGCATTTGTAATGTCCCAGTAGCTGCTTTAAATGCTCACCAGGATTGACCGTCACAACTCTGAATGAGCTCTATCACCATCCTCATCTTCCAGAAGCACAGAGAGGGGCAGTAACTCCCAAGTGTTGCCTAGCAGCTGGACTCCACAACTTGAACTTTTTCACAGTTACATTATTATCACATATATCTGCTTATATTTGATTTTTAGTTTAACCCTGTGTGTAAAGAAAAATTTTAACATATATAGATACTTTTAAATAATACAAGAATTAAAAATACACAACTTCGTGAATCAATTAAGAAAACATTTGAGGAAGAAATAAAGTTTTTCATGTTATGTTTGCTAAATATGAAATTAAAGATAAAATTACCAAGAATCCTTGCCATGGATATAACTCATAGACTATTGCTTAACCAAAGGAGAACAGTTCTTTCTGCACTTGAGGTACATTGATTCTGAGCCTCTGGTTTCATTCAGTAATAAATAGACCATATGTCTAGATAGCAAATTGTGTGCTATCATCTAGATATAAAGAGCAAGGACTAAGAGACTGAACTACAGTCTTTCAACCCAATGAGGTGCCTTAAGGTCTTCATTTATATGCTCTTTGCATGACACATCATGATATGCCCTATTTAAAAAGTGCTAGCAATCTCTACAAGGACAATTTCTACAATATCAGAGATGAATATTAAATTACACTAGGTTAATGTCATTAGAAATGTATATATCATTTCCTGGAGTGTTATGCTCAAGTATTTCATGTGAATACATTGCTTATTTGTTTTTTATTATATATCACATGGTATGCACTCAGTAAATATTGGATAAATTGAATTGACTTGATAAACAAATTTCAAGTTAAGTACAAGAAGTATTTTCTGGAATTCTACACACCAGAAAGAAAGAAGGAGCTCCTACCCTTTGCAACAGCATGAATGGAACTGGAAAGCATTATGCTGAGTGAAATAAGCCAGGCAGTAAAAGATAAATGCCATATGATTTCACCTTTAACAGAAACCTAAGCAACAAAACAAAGAAGCAAGCAAAATATAACCAAAGACATTGAAATAGAAAACAGGCTGATAGTAACCAGAGGGAAGAGGGGAGGGAATTTCAGGGGGAAAAGGGAAGGGATAACAGGAACAAGTATAAAGGACACATGGACAAAAACTAACAGGGGCAGAAATGGGAGGGAGATGGGGAGCACTGGGGGGTGGACTGGGATGGGAGTAAAAGACAGAAACTGTACTTGAACAACAATTAACATAGAATTGTTAAAAAATAAAAAAGAAGTATTCTCTGTAGTAATTATTATCCACAGACTTTGAGAAAAAAATTAAATGTCTATTAAATTAATCTGTTTTATTCTAATTTCTGAAATACACACTTATTATCAATATTAATTTGTCAAATAACTGAGATTTGGAGAGTTACATTGAAAATATAAGCCTAGACTTTTAGCCCATGAGAAAACCCCTAACAGGTAGTAATATATTTTTTAAAAGATGAATTTAACAAAAAATCAAAATGTTGAATTATTTCAGAAAGAAGAGGCAGAATGACAATTTTCTTAAGGTGAAAGTGGATGCTACAAATGAAATATTCATTCATTCATATCAGTATAAAAGAAGGAAGAAAAAAGGAAAGGAAGGAGATAAAGAAGGGAAAGGGGAGCAGCAACCACAGAGGAACAACTTCTGAGAGTGTCGATGGTGCAAATTTGTGATCAACTTTGTTTTGTTTTTATTTTTACTTGTCCAGCCCAATTTAATGGAATGCCTACGGCAAAATTTTATCCAGTGTTAATTAAAGCCTACCAAAGGAATTTCAGAATCTCTTTATCAATGCAAAATGGGTCATTTTTAATTGAAATTAGATCAAGAAAAGTCACATTCTAGATCAGGACAGCAGAGAAAAATAACTTCTGAGACCTTAATATAAAGTTTTAAGTTGAAGACAAAAACACTACTTTTTATTGTAGTAGAATTGTTTTAGACAAAGTATTTCTCCTAACTCATCTCTGTTTTCTGTAAAATTTGCAATTTGATATCCCTAGTTCCAAAAGTTAGGATTGGGTTTGTTATCCAGTTTTTATCCTTTTATCCAGTTTTGCACATTTCTAGTTGCCTTGCCCATTTTCAGTTCCACATAGGGGGGAACAAGGAAATATGCCTATTAAATAGATGATTTTCTAAATTGGGAGAATTTGCTATAATTCAGGACTTCCAGCAAAAATGGAGGCATAGGTAGATACATTGTGCTTCCTCATACAACCAAAGTGATACAGGGTGCAGCCAAGAGGGGGGCCCCCAAAAGGGGGTGGGGCAGCCATTAGAAGGAGAACCATGTGGACTTGGAAGAGTGCAGATCCCCTTTGCAGTGCTGGTGCAGTAGGAGAAGACCCATGTGGCAGTGGCAGGGGGGAAGAGCCACGTGGTCCAAGCCAGAGTGCAGATCCCCTTGCAGCATTACAAGGAGGGGATCCACAAGGCTTGATGAGAGTGCAAACCCCCACTGTGCTAGTGGATGAAAGAAGAGGCTTTGCCTGGACGGCGACACAGCTGACAGTGCCAGTGGTCTGGGGACACGGGTGTGTGCTGCTTTCCCAGAATTACAGTAGCCCGGATAAGGGCAGGGGAAGAAGGAAGCACTGTGGACATCAGTAGTTGGCCTAAAGGACTTTGATAGTTTAATGGGGACATTGGGTCACTTATTCAAGTTTGTATAGCCTTAAATAAACCTTTCCTTTCCTTTTCACAAATCTCTGGCATTGAGAGATATCTTTCCAACTGGCGGCAGACAGATGAGCCCAGTAGGTGGTCCAGATGGTATTAGTAAACCGTCCTCCAGAGTCCGGGCCCCTGTGTGTGTGTGTGTGACTGTTCTGTAACAGTTTTTGGCGTCCATGGGTGGGCCAAATACTGCCCCCGCTTAGACCTCTATTCTGTAACAAAAGAAGAACAAAAACAAATTGTCCTAAAAACAAAAAGCAACCATAACTGACAGAAAGTGGGACTGTATAAAAGTCTGACAACCAAGAAGTTGAAGATGAAACATTCATCAAGAACAGTAGGGGGGGCAGAGATTGGCAACCAAGGTGTAGAGGACTCACGCAGCACATGGTGGCTGGAAGACCGGGACAGGCAAAGTGGTGGCTGGAGGAGTGGGTGGTTCCACATGCATGTGTGGATAAACCAGGAGGAACAATTAGGGAGCAAGACGGACCACAGAACCCAGTTTTCCAGCACATGGAAATAAAGCCTCAAAACCTGTGACTGCAAAAACCTGTGGGGGTTGCAAGTAGTGGGAGAAACTCCAAGCCTCACAGGAGAGTTCACTGGAGAGACTCACAGAGTCCTAAAATGTACACGAATCCACCCACCCAAGAATCACCACCAGAAGGGCTCAATTTGCTTGTGGATAGCTAGGGGAAGTGACTGAAAGGAGTCTGAGAGCTGAGCAATCAGCACTGTTCCCTCTCAGATCCCTTTCCAACATACAGTGTCACAACTCAGTGACTTGAGTTGCCCCACCCTGGTAAATACTTAAGGCTCTGCCTCTTATAACGTAACCGGTACATTGAGACAAAAACATATGGCCCAAATGAAAGAACATATCAAAGCTCCAGAAAAGATACAATTAAGCAATGAACAGAAAGCCAACCTATCAGATGCACAGTTCAAAACACTGGTAATCAGGATGCTCACGGAAATGGTTGAGTATGGTCATAAAACAGATGAAAAAGTGAAGACAATGAAAAGTGAAATTAAGGAAGATGTATAGGGAACCAACCGTGAAAGAAAGGAAACTGGGACTCAAGTTAACAGTTTGGAGCAGAATGAAGAAATAAACATTCAACCAGAATAGAATGAAGAAACAAGAATTCAAAAAAAAATGAGGAGAGCCATAGGAACCTCCAGGACAACTTTAAACACCCCAACATCTGAATCACAAGGGTGCCAGAAGGAGAAAAGGAAGAGCAAGAAATCGAAAACTTAGTTGAAAAAATAATGAAGGAGAACTTCCCCAATCTGACAAAGGAAATAGACTTCCAGGAAGTCCAGGAAGCTCAGAGAGTCCCAAAGAAGTTGGACCCAAGGAGGAACACACCAAGGCACATCGTAATTACATTACCCAATATTAAAATTAAGGAGTGAATCCTAGAAGCAGCAAGAGAAAAGAAGACAGTTACCTACAAAGGAGTTCCCTTAAGACTGTCAGCTGCTTTCTCAAAAGAAATCTTACAGGCAAGGAGGGGTTGGAAAGAAGTATTTGAAGTCATGGAAGGCAAAGATCTACATCCAAGATTACTCTAGCCAACAAAGCTATCATTTAGAATGGAAGGGCAGAAAACGTGCATCCCAGATAAGGTCAAGTTAAAGGAGTTCATCATCACCAAGTCCTTATCATATGAAATGTTAAAGGACTTACCTAAAAAAAAGAAGTTCAAAACTATGAGCAGTAAAATGACAACAAACTCACAACTATCAAAAAATGAACCTAGAAAAACAAAAACTAAACAAACAACTAGAACAAGAACAGAATCACAGAAATGGAGATCTCATGAAGGGTTATCAGCAGGGAGTGGGTGGGAATGGGGGGAAAAGGTACAGGGAATAAGTACTATAAATGGAGGTACAAAATAGATGGGAGGAGGTTAAGAATAGTGTAGGAAATGTAGAATCCAAAGACCTTATGTGTATGACACAGGGACACGAACTAAGGTGGCTGGGGTGGGGGAAATGCAGCTGGGAGGGGGTGTGCAGGGCAAAGAGGAATAAAGAGGGGGAAATGGGACAACTATAATAGCATAATCAATAGAATATATTAAAAATAAAAATTAAAAAAAGAATTTGTTATAATTCAGAAAAAAACAACTAAAATGTTGGATGTTAAACAAAGTTTACCTAAAAATAAACAGCAAAAGTGAAATATATGGCTCCCTCTAAAAGGATTTCCATTGGTTAGAATGTTCTTAGATTAGCATCACTATGTATGGTCTTCAGAGTCAATGTATCATATATTTTGTGGTTTCATGATGATTACAGAGCCCTTAAGATAAGAATTGCTCTAATTCCTAAATCAAACATCATTCAGTTCAGTTCCAGGTCACTTCAGTGTAATAACACTGGCATTTTTTATTTAAAACAGTCATTTTACACTTCTAACAATTTCTTTGACCATCTTGGATTACTTGTTTGTTTATATGTGATAAAGGCATGTTTGGCTAAAATATATATGATACATTGGAATGCTCGTTTACACTTTAGTAATTAAAGCAATAAACTTTCTAGGCCTTTAGAATATAGCTTTTTATAGACACTGAATATAATAACCTAGTCTATTTTATATTATCCCTTTCAGCTGTTTTATGAGAGATATCTCTGTACAGCAGAGATATCAAGTTGATAATATGTATTCAAGACAAAATCCTCAAATACTCATCAAGTACTGTCTTTTAGTTTGCAGAGAATTTTGCTTTGACATTTGAAATTTTCAAGGTAAGTAAAAAATTCATGGGGCTACATAAAAGTATTGTTACTAAATATTAAACTCCCTAAGTGTGAAGACTTATCCTTGAATCCTGAACACAGTGTTTTTAGACGTACACTTGCTCAATAAATATTTATAAAATAAATAGAAATAAATAAATGGAGTTCATAGCATGACTAAAAACTTTTTTCCTCGAAGTGTATATGACATACAGTAGAACATTCCTCAAACACACACAACAACTAATATAACATGGAAAATTTTATAGGTATATAAATGTGTATGTCAGATATTAATCACTGACAGTTATATTTATATGCTTCTTATTTATTACATACCCACTATCTGTTATAATTCATATCATATTTTTAATAAATCTTAGCATAAGCATATGAGGGGATTAATTTCTGCATATTACAGAAATAAAGCAACAGGGACAAATGGCATGGCTGAAATAGCTGAGTTAAGATTCTTGCCTGTGTCTTACTTCAGAGTCTCCCCAGTGACCTGCACCATGTAATCTTTATTCACTGTAGAAAACATAAAAGCAGTTTTGCTTTAATACATAACAAATTCAGGAAACTCATTTCTTGGGAATGTGGCTGTGACAATAAACAAAATGTTTCAAAACATCTGGGAATAGGTAAGAGTGACAGCTGTGTCTCCTCTAAAGCCTCTAGGCCTTACCTCCTAACCTGCAGGCAACACAGTAGATCATTTCACCCCTTGTGTCCACTGCTGGCAAAAGAAGGCTGGGTTCTCTCCACTCCTGTGTATAAGTTTGAGAGCCTAGATGTCATGCTGGTTAAAGGACATCTGACACTAACCCAGTCTCTCCAAGCATTTCAGTGTTTCCTCAAAGGCCATTACAAAATTTGAAACAAAAACAACTACAAATATATGGTTCCTCAAAATTAAAAATGCTGAGGATAGCAATGAAGTCTGAATTTCCACAGTGCAAGATGGCTTTCAGTGTTATAGAGTCGCAGGTAGGTATTTATGTAGAGTTGAGACCATTCTGAAGCCCTCTGTCAGCAACCTGGAATTGGAACCAAAATTTCCAGGCCCAGCTTCTCCACCACACTTCTGTGTGGTTTTAACAAGTCCCCAAATTGCAACATTCTTTCTTCTGATGAAATTGCAACACAGAAGCCAACCAAGTGGAACTGCTGGGTGCCTCCCGGTCAGCTTTCTTCTGACCCTTAATGTGTAGCCTCAGGGCTCCTCAGTGAAAATCCTGAGGGACCCTCAGGCATCTTCCACCCCTAAGCCAAAATACTCTTGAGATACTTACCTATATCTTCAGATAAAATCATTTTCAAGAATTCCTAAAGAATTCTTTAGAAAAGCGAATCCACAAGCCCTGGCTGGTGTGGCTCAGTGGGTTGAGTGCCAGCCTATGAACCAAAATGTCACCAGTTCAATTCCCAGTCAGGGCACATGCCTGGCTTGTGGGCCAAGTCATCCAGTGGGGACATACAAGAGGCAACCAATCGGTGTTTCTCTCACACATCGATTTTTCCCTTCCTCTCTTTCTCCCTCCCTTCCCCTCTCCCTAAACAATAAATAAAATCTTTAAAAAGAGAGAGAGAATCCACGGTCATTACCATCCACAAGTCATCACCATAACCATATTGGACACCAAGAAATATAACTTCCAGAATGGATTCTTGAATTCTGTTACTCCAAAAACCCTGAAAAGTTTTTACTTAGTTCTGGATACAAAGAATAGAATAAAAGTTGCTGTTTTTCCAGCACAAGGACCACAGATGTGGCCCAAACACTCTAAAATCAGTTATAGAAGGCTGGCTATGGAACCACTCTCACGTGAGATTGCAAATGTAGGAGTCACATGTGTGGAGTGGTGTCCCATCCAGGAGCATGAAGGAGTACACTAGGGAGAAGATGCCAATGAGAAGAGATGAGGATAGGACAGAGCCCCCCCCCCCACACACACACAGGGCTTGGGCTCACTGCAAAGCAGTCAGGGTGAGCAAGGTTGTAGGGAGAGAGTACTGTCTCAAAAGTCATAAGGTCTAGGAGCAAGCTTCTAGGCCTTCAAGGGTTGCTGCACCATCTAAAGGTCGAGTAAGGTGGAAAAGGACAGAGCAGCCCCTACATTTGGTAGGCTTGGCAAGAACAGAGTGCAAGGGGATAGGAGCCCATCCATTTGGGCTGAGGATGACCCACATGAGGGAGAGAAACAGCATGTGACCAATGCAGTCACACTTAGAATTGAATGACCTATGGTGGCCATCTTGAAATTACTGACTTTATTTTTGAATTTGGGTGGCTGCAATCACTGAAGGATGTCTTCCACCAGGAATTGAGGCTGTCACCCTGGGAAGGGGATATTGCCCTAGGCTGGGCCTTGCATTTTCATTTTTCACTAGGTCTTGCAGATTCATGCAGCAGCCCTAGCGAAGACAATGCAATAATAAAGTTTAACTTTGAAAAGGAGAAGATAAGGGCAGGAGCTGACAGAAAATGTAAGGTCATGCCTAGGGTTGGAGGTTCTAAGTACGCTGGCATGGTTTGAACACATGGAAATACAGAAGCGTGGGACCCTATGCTTCTGTATACACTGCAGGTATGGAGCCCTTTAGAAAGCGAGAGCACCTGAAGCTGGAGCCTGGCAGACCTGTGCTGTCAAAAGAGGGAGGAAAAAGAGAGGACACAGATGCATGTAGGTATATGAGGTTGGTGGTAAGACAATGAGGTAGGCAAAGTCTGCTGGCTTCCAGGTAATGAACAAAATATAAAAAAAAGTGCCATAGTCTGAGTGTGAAGGTACAAGTAGGCTGGCTGTAAGAATGTGTGAAAGGGATTCAGGTGCAATAACTGAGAGACCACGAGAACTACAGGATGATGTAAATGGACAGTCTCCTAACACTATTTATCACAAAGTGTGAGTGTTTTCCGTGTTTATCTGCTTATTTGTATTTTGTCTTTCACCCTGATGAGGAGATGTGTATTGCAGGAGAAGAGAAATCATGCTGTCTTTTCCTTTGCTCTGTCTCCAGGAACAGAGCCCAGTTCACAGTTGAACTCAGCAAACAGTTGTTAGGAAGGAGGTTGGGAGGAAGGGAGGAGTTGGGAATGATAGTCTAATGTAATCATTATTTATATTTAGCCTACGTCTCCTATAAAAAAAATGTGTATTTGCCCTGACCAGTGTAGCTCAGTTGGTTGGACGTCATCCTGCAAAGTAAAAAGTCACCACTTTGATTCTCAGTCAGGGCACATACCTGGATTGCAGGCCAGGTCCCTGGCTGGGGACATGTGGGAGGCAACCAATGGCTGTTCCTCTTTCACACTGATGTTTCTCTCTCTTTCTCCATCCCTTCCCCTCTGTCTAAAAATAAATAAAATCTTTTTTAAAAAAGAAAGAAAAATGTGCCTAATCAGAAATAGTATGTACTTTTATATATTGATGAACATGGTAAATAACATTCCATCTGGGACAGACCCTACCTGCCTTCCTGCTCAACTACTTTATCTTCTTACCCCTTCTGGAGATGGGTAGTTCCTTCTTTTGACCACTCCTTCTCTCCATTTGCAACTCTAACTTTCCTCAGGGTGAAGTGGTTGCCATTCATCTTCTCCTGAGAAGGCTATTTTTCTAACAAGCAGGAAGAATTGCCTTTCCTCCCAGTGGTCAGACCAGGCCAAAGAAGAAGGTAATTACCATGACTAAGTTCAGCCCTTCCTCAAATCAATGGACACTGAGCCACCTTAGCATGCCCATGGGGGAGATCCCTCTGCTGGGCTCAATGCAAAGATTCTGCTCCCAGATATTTTTAGATCCAACATACAACATTGCTGGGGAGTCCCAGCTAAAGTCCACATTCTATATGATAATATGCAGGTCAAGTTAATCAGCTTCACAGTGCCTTTCAGCCGTGGGGAGCACTTAATATCTTTGGGACACTTTGTCATGCTAACTAGTCCTCTCCATGCAGCCCTCCTCTGAGGTCACCTGGAGAACATTATTATTCTCTTCATTTTATCTGTAAAAAAACTTGGGCATAATGTGTGAAATGACTTGTTGATCCTTATATTGAAGAAAACTTTCCAAATGTATAAAACACCTGTTATTTCATTTGATTTCCATAACAACTATGGGAGTTGACCTAGGTAGATATAATTATTCTTCAGAAGGGCTAATGTTGCACAGTTCATTAAGTAATGAATTAGAACACAAGTCAGTGGGTTTCTCCTTCAGTGTCCTTTTAACCCCTTTCTCTCATTTACAGCAAAAGATAGTCATAGTCCTATGGTCAGATGCTCCAGACCCCTGAGGGAACAAGTGTCTAGTTCTCTGGGAACTGAGATTCCCTTTACTTGTCTCTCAGGAAACAGTGCCTACTCTTTCCACCAAGGCCTCAGATGTGGTGGGGAAAAAAGGATACTGGCCTCAAAAGGGAAAGAAATTGAAATAGATTTGTAATAACAGAATCTCAAAGGAAAATGGCCAAAATCCAAGTTTGTCTTGTTTCATATAAATCTCCTGTATGGACTCAGTGGATAGAAAAAAAAAGACATATGGCCAAAGGAGACTGCCCAACTCCCTGGGGCTGCTTTCACGACCCAGCTGTCAATAGAAGAATTAGGGAGGGACAGCACAGAACCATATGCCAAGATCTTCACACAGAAACAAATTCATGATAGTGTTTATGTGGACCAGAAACTTGCCTTTGTGGGAACTTTCCTTCACAAAAAATAATATTAAAATTATATTTTCCAACTGTGTTAACACAAGGACAAATATGTTAATCTTATATATTAGAACATTTTATTTAACACAAAAGTTTATTTTTCTCGATTTAAAAGAAATAAAAACATTTTTGGACCCCTAAAATCATTGAGGGAGACTAGGCACTGTCCCCAGCCCTTCTATCCATCTTGCTCTATGGTTTAGCCTCAAAGCTCCAGATTCTCCACAAGTCACACACATTCTCTGGCCACATTCCCTATTGTTCTTCATTGTTGTATTTCAGTTTTCAAAATTGATAACTGAGCATAATCCTGTCGCATGTAAGATCAAAGAAGAAAAGCTTCTGTTTCTTCTCTGTGATGTCAGAGAATTCTCAGATCTCTAGCTATTATTTTAATCTCTCTGCTTTGGTTAAGCTTCCAACAGTTGAGCTGTCACCAAATATGTTAGTAACTACAAAATATCTGGAGGTCCCCTGAGCTCACCCTTCCAGCTGTTACAATAAATGGACAAACTAAAAGAAAACCAAAACCTGCAGAGGCTTTCCCAACTCAGTGATGGATGATTGATTTCTATTTCTCTTTCCCACTTCCCTATACGCATTTGGCTGCAAACTACCTCCCCAGTGCTTTCTTTTGGCCCTTCAGTAGAGTATGCACTTGCCAATGTGGAGAAATTGAGCTTGGTTTTCATGCCTTGGAATCTACTATGTACTCAGCCCCAAGCCTTTTCAGCTTCAGCCATAATTAGTTGTAATGTGTTTATGGGGCCAAGAGAATTTAAAACATGCAAGGCATGAGTCAGGAAAGGATGACATCAAAATCCTTATTTATTCTGGGCTTTAGTCTAATGTCATTGGATTCCACACACATCCTTGTTTTTCTTAAATTGTAGCAAGGCAGGGAGAGCTGGGGAAATTCCCACAGAATTTATGCATTCAGGCCCACACCCAACAGATTCAGATTCCATATGGAGGAATTATGTTCCCCAAACTCGCATTCTAGATATGAGCTCAGCCCTAGAAGGTCATGCTCAGTTTTCCTTTCACTTGGCTAATAACCCAGTAAATATTTGCTCTCATGACCAAAAATTATTTTGGAATATATATAAGCATATTGAGAGCCAAAGAAACATGGCACATGGTGAAAAGCCTTGATGTAATAAGCAAGTGTGACATCAAGGAGTCGCCTTGACTCTCCACAGTCAATAGAACTATCTTGAACAAACCTGGAATACAGTGACTCCAAACTTATGCTGTTTCCAGAATCCCTTGTAAATTTTTCTCATTTCCATAGCTCATGAATACAAGGAACACTTTTTCTAAAAACTAGATCTAAACTGGCTTCAGAGATCAGCAAAATAAGTAACTAATTACACCATGTAATTTGAAAAGCTCTGAGACAATGTTTTTCCCCAGAGATAGCAACCTACACTCCATCCTAGAGTGTAGGAACCTACACTCTAGGTTCTCACACCTCAGACTCACCATAATGTCAACTTTTCATCATTTAGAATAGTGATCTCCAACCTTTTTGGCACCAGGGACTGGATTCATGGAAGATAACTTTTCCACGGATTGGTACTGGTCTGCAGCCCAGGGATTATGGACCCCTGATTTAAAATATTATTTAATCTTTTAAAAAATTAGTTAAATTTTTACAAATGGTATAATATGAATGAGCCTTGAGGACATTATACTAAGTGAAATATTCCAGGAATAAAAAGACAAATACTACATAATGCAATACTATGATTCTACTACATGGGGTCCATAAAAGTAGTTAAATTCATAGAGAAAGTATAATGGTGGTAACCAGGGGAGTTATTTAATAAAGACAGAGAGAGGCCATAATTTTCAAAGAGTCTGAGTCTCAGCCCACCCACCCCTCAAAAAAAGTCCCAACCTTATAGGTCATTAGCTTGTCTGTGGAGTAAAAGGAAAATAATAATAGCAAACATCATAATGGTATAATTGTCACTATGAAGCACTCCCTATGGGTCCTTAAGGCACTCATCTATGCATCTCTACTCTTTAAATAATTCTTTAAATGCTCCCACACAGGAGCTTCTAGGCTTTTTTCAAACTTTTGATTCTTTTTTTAAATGGTAGTAAGATATATATAACACTAAATTGCTATTTTAACTACTTTTATTCAGTGGAATTAAGTACAGCCACATTGTTGTACAACCATCGCCATTATCCATCCACAGAACTCTTTCATTTCCAGAACTGAAATTCTATTAAATAATTCCTAATTCTCCCTCTTCTTTAACTCTTACAACCACCATCTCACTTTCTGTCTATGAATTTGACTACTCTAAGTACCTCATATAAGTGGAATCACTTATCTTTTTGTCTTTTTATGATGGGCTTATTTCACTTAGTATAATCTCCTCAAATTTCATCCATGCTGTATCATGTTTTAGAATTTTCTTCTTATTTAAGGGTGAATAATTTTTCATTGAAAGTAAATACCATACTTTGTTATCCATATCCATCAATGAATGTTTCACTTGCTTTCACCTTTGTGTGTTGTGAATTATGCTACCTAGAACTTGGGTCTTTAAATATAAACTGCTAGTTTTATTTTTATTTTACAAATGAAGACATAGATGCAGAAATGGAAATCACTTAACATATTTAATGGTGAAAAACTGAAAACTTTTCTCCTAAGATCAGGAACAAGACAAGCATACCCACTATTACCACCATTATTCAGCACAGTACTAGAAGTTCTAGCCAGAGAAATAAGACAAGAAGATATAAAAGGCATCCAAATTGGGAATGAAGAGGTACAATTGTCACTTTGTGCATATGACATGGTTCTTTGTAAAGAAAACCTAGAGAGTCCACCAGAAAACTAGTAGAAATAATAAATAAATACAATGAGGCTGTAAGTTAAAAAAAAAATCAAAGAACAAAACCCATTGCATTCTTATACTAACAATAAAATTTCAGAAAAAAACAAATAAAACAATTCCTCTTTCAATTGCAACAAAAATAGCATATCTAGGAATAAACATAGCAAAGAATGTGAAGAAACTATATAGTAAAAACTGTAAGACATTATTAATGGAAATTAAAGAAGACACAATGAAATGGAAAGATGTTTTATGTTCATTGATTGGAAGAATCAACATAGTTAAAACGACCATATTACCCAAAGCAATATATAGATTTACTGCAATCCCTATCAAAATCACAATGGCATTTTTTTAAAGAAATAGAACAAAAAAACCAACAGATCGGTATGGAAGCACAAAAGACCTCAAATAGCCAAAGCAATTCTGAGAAAAAAAGAGTAAAGCCTGAGGTACCATACTCTCTGATTTCAAATTTTACTACAAAGTGATAATAATCAAAACAGCATGGTACTGGCAGAAAAACAGATACACAGACTAATGGAACAAGAGGAAGATCCCAAAAACAAACCTGCAAATAATTTTCAACAAAGGAGCCCAAAACACACAACCAAAAGAGAAAGCCTCTTCAATCAATGGTGTTGAAAAAATTGGAAAACCACATGCAAAGAGTAAAACTAGATTTCTTTTTGTCACCATACACAAAAATTAACCCAAAATTAATCAAAGATTTAAGTATAATATCTGGAATAATAAAGTACATAGAAGAAAACAGAGCTATCAGATTTTTAGTCAAGATGGAGGCATAGGTAGATAAAATTTGCCTCCTTACACAACCAAAAGAAGGAAAACAACAATTTAAAAAAAAAAAAAAACAATGAGAACTGCCAGATAATCGAACTGTATGGAAGTCCAACAACCAAGGAGTTAAATAAGAAAAATTCATCTAGACCAGTAGGAGTGGCAGACATGGGCAGCCTGGGCAGAGAAGATGCACAGCAAGGCTGTGGCTGGAGGACCATGTGGGAAATGCAGTGACTGGTGGTCCCACATTTGCATATGGATAAACCAGGAGCAAGAATTGGGGAATGAGACAGACCACTCAACCCATGGTTCCAGCAAGGGGAAAGAAAGCCTCAAAACCTCTGGCTATCAAATCCTGTGGGGTTTGCAGTGGTGGAAGAAACTCTCAGCCTCACAGGAGAGTTTGTTGGAGAGACACACAAGGTCCTAGAATGTGCATAAACCCACCACCTGGGAATCAGCACCAGAGGGCTCAAATTTTCTTGTGGGTAGCAGAGGAAGTGACTGAAACTGGGTCAAGAGCATAGCAAGAGGCATTGTTCCCTCTCTGACCCTTTCCCAATATACGGCATCACAATGCAGGAAAGTGAGTTGCCCAGCCCGGATAAATACATAAGGCTCCACCCCTTACAATGTAACAGGTGCACTGAGACAAAGAAATATGGCCCAAATGAAAGAACAAATCAAAACTCCATAAAAGAGAACTAATTAATCAAGAGATAGCCAACGTGTCAGATGCAGAGTACAAAACACTGGTAATCAGGATGCTCATAGAAAAGGTTGTGTATGGTTGCAAAATAGAGGAAAAAGTAAAGGCTATGAAAAATGAAATAAAGAAAAATATACAAGGAAGCACAATGAAGGGAAGAAAACTGGGACTCAAATCAATAATTTGGAACAGAATGAAGAAATAAACATTAAATCAGAGCAGAATGAATAAACAAGAATTTTTTAAATGAGGAGAGGATTGGGAACCTCTGGGAGAACTTTAAATGTTCCAACATCTGAATTATAGGGGTGCCAGAAGGAGAAAAGGAAGAGCAAGGAATTGAAAACTCAGTTGAAAAAATGATGAAAGGAAAATTCCCCAATTTGGCAAAGAAACTAGACATGCAAATCCAGGAAGCTCAGAGAATCCCAGTCAAGCTGGACCTGAAGAGGAACACACAAAGACACATCATAAATACATTGCCAAATATTAAAGATAAGGAGAGCATCTTAAAAGCAGCAAGAGAAAAGGAGAGAGTTACCTACAAAGGAGGCTCCCATAAGACTATCAGCTGATTTCTCAAAAGAAACCTTTCTGGCAAGAAAGGGCTGGAAAGAAGCATTGGAAGTCATGAAAAAAGCAAGGACCTCCATCCAAGATTACTCTATCCAGCAAAGCTATCATTTAGAATGGAAGGGCAGATAAAGTGCTGCTCAATAAGTTCAAGTTAAAGAAGTTCATCATCACTAAGCCCTTATTATATGAAACGTTAAAGGGACTTATCTAAGAAATAGAAGATCAAAAACTGTGAACAGTAAAATGACAATAAATTCACAACTATCAACAACTGAATCTAAAAAAACAAAAACTAAAACTAAGTAATCAATTAGAACAGGAACACAATCATAGAAATGGAGATCACATGGAGGGTTATCAGTGGAGAGGTAGAGAGTGGAGGATGGGGGAAAAGGTACAGGGAATAAGAAGCATAAATGGTAGTTACAAAATAGACAGGGGGAGGTTAATAATATTATAGGAAATGGAGAAACCAAAGAACTTTAATGTATGACTCATGGACATTAACTAGAGGGGGTGGGGAATGCTGGTGGGAGGAGGACACAGGGTAGAGGGGAATAAAGGGGAGGAAAAATGGGACAACTATAATAGCATAATCAATAATATACTAAAAAAATAAAGCAGAGCTGTCAAAGTTATGAACCTTGGTTTTAGAGAAGATTTTTAAAAATTTGACCTCAAACACAAGGGAAATGAAGCAGAAATAAATCAATTGAATTATATCAACCTAAAAAGCTGCTGCATAGCCAAAGAAACCATCAACAAAGCAAATGGGCAACCAACCTAATAGGAGAAAATATTTACAAAACACCTCCTAGAAAGAGTTAATATCCAAAATATATAAATAATTCATGCAACTCAACAATACAATTAAAAATAGACATAGGACCTAAACAGACATGTCTCCCAAGAAGACATACAAATGCCCAACAGATATATGAAAAGATGCTCAACTTCACCAGCTATTAGGTACATGGAAATTAGAACTACAATGAAATATCATACTTGGTAGAATGGCTATTATCAACACAACAAGTAATAACAAGTGTTGGAGAGGTTTTGTAGAAAAAGGATCCCTCATTCACTGCTGGTGGGAATGCAAACTTGTACAGCCAGTATGGAAAACAGTATGGAGGTTTCTCAAAAAACTAAAAGTGGAACTGCCTTTTGACCCAGAGATTTTGGTGCTGGGATTAGACTCTAAAAATCCTGAATCACCAATTGAAAAGAATTTATGCATCCCTATGTTCATAGCAGCAATATTTGTAATAGCCAAGTGCTGCAAACAGCCTAAATGTCCATCAGTAAATGAGTAGATCAAAAATCTGTGGTGCATTTATATAATGGAATACTATGCAACACAAAGAAAGAAGGAACTCCTTTCCTTCATGACAGCATGGATGGAACTGGAGAGCATTATGCTAAGAGAAATAAGCTGAGGAGGTTATTAAATACCATATGATCTCACCTATAAGTGGAACCTAATCAATAAAATATAATTTTTTAAAAACTGGAATTAACTTCTGGAGGATAGACCCCTTGTAGTACAAGTTTCCCCAACTAGATGAATGTTCTAGGAACCCATCTGTACCAGTATAGCAGCTGGCATTGTTGCGAGAGGCTGCATTTGGCTTCAGTGAACTTTTTTTGAGGACTCTTTCAAAGTGTTTGCCCATTTCACAATGGGTGATTTACGAGCACACCTGCCCACACTACACTGCAAGTTCAGCAGTTTTTGACCAAACAAAGAATGACCCCAGTGCCCTACCCTCCCTATTCACCTGATCTCACCCTGAGTGACTTTTCTTTGTTTCCCTGGATGAAAAAATTCCTCAAAGTGAAACATTTTGCCAATGTAGAAAAGGAAACAAAAAAGGCAGAAGCACTAAAAGGCATAAAAATCAACAAGTTCAAACTGTTTTGAGCAGTGGAAAAATAACATCAGGATATGTGTATTGCATCAAATGGAGAGCACTGTGAAGGTGACTGAAGTTTAAATGTGTAAGAATAAATACACAATTTTTGAAAGTAAATTTTGTTTCCTGAGTGTCCTTCCTATGTTCATAGCAGCATTATTCATAGTGTCCAAGACATAAATACAACTAAAGTGTCTTTTGATAAATAATTAGCTATATTAGATGTGATATACATACACATACACACACAATGGAATACTACTCAGAAAAGGCATCAGAAAAGATAAAATACCACCATTTGCAACAACATGAATGGATCTTGAGAATATCATGCTAAGTGAAATAAGTCAGACAAAAAAGTCAAGAACCATGATTTCATTCATATGTGGGATATAAAACTGAAAGCAACAAGTGAACAAACAAGACAAACAAACAAAAGCTCACAGACACAGACAATAGTACTGTGGCTACCAGAGGAAAAAGGTGGAGGAAAGATGGAGCAGGTTAAAGAGGGTCAAATACATGGTGACAGAATGAGACAACTTTGGGTGGTGAACACACAATGTAATATACTGATGATGTAGTATAGAATTGTACACTTGAAATCTATATAATTTTAGTAACCAATGTCACCCCAATAACTTTAATAAATATTTTTTTAAAGAAGTCACTGTCAAAGATCACATGAGTGGCAGTTGTGGAGCCAGGATTTGAACCTAGAGAGACAGGCTCCAGAGCCCACATCAGGCATCATACTGTGCTTTGATCCAGTTCTTAAAAACAGGTAGAATAAGTCTGTCAAACACTGTCACATACCCTATCGTTGTCCAATAACCACTCACAATTTACTAAATAATTAGTTAGCATATAACACTGAAAAACATTTAAAAAAGAATGAGCAAGAACAAAGTAATCAGAGAAGATGCATTATAGAGTAAATATATAAGAAACATTGGCTTCTTACCTGAGTATAAGTGGTGGCAAGTCTTTCTGGAAAATCAAGTTTACTAAGTATTTGAGGAGAAACGTTGGGTTATTTCATGGTAATTTGAAGTCTGATTTCTAGATTAGAATAAAAGTTGACATGATTTAAATCAGATTACAAATTTTTCAAATTTTGAAAATTTTTATTATGTAAGTTTTATTACAAAAAAATTTCAAACAAAGCAAAAGTACAGACTTTTAATATTGAGTCCTGTATTTCCTCACCAGAGTCAACTATTACCAAGAGTTTTGCATCATTTTTTTCTTATTCTTCTTCCCTTCTTTGCTCTTTTCCTTCTTTTTTAATTGGCAAATTATTATATTACTATTTTTATTGAGTTATAATTGGCATATTAGCTTCAGGTGTATAATATGATTCCATATTTGTATATATTGTGAAATTATTGGTAAAGAATTTTAAAATAAATTTCAATCCTCATGTTATTTCACTTCCACATATTTAGTATATAACTCTTTATTAAAAAAGCAAAGAAAGAGACATTTTTTTAAAAAATAACCAGCATATCATTATCACAGTGTAAAAAATTAAAAATAGTTTCTTGCTGTCATGTAACATTCATTCCATATTCAGATTTTCTTGAGTGTGTCTGTCTTTTACTTCTTGGCCTGTATGAGTAAGGATCCTGGCAAGATTCATATACTGAATGCCTGATAGATAGTCTCTTAAATCTCTTCTAATCTATAAATGCCCTTTATCATTTTTTTTCTTATTGGCTCTTTGAAGATCAGGCAGACTTATTGTTCTGTAGAAATCTCTCCCCCTAGATTCATCCATTCACTTATTCTCAATGTCATTTAACTAGAATCCTATCTCCGTATTTTCTATAATTGGAAGTTTACTAGATTCAGGTTCAGCTCTGAATCATTTGTGGTTTGCTTTTTTTACAAAAATATGTCATAAGTTATACTTCCTACTGCATCACACCAAAAGACACCTCCTGTCTGGCTGTTTCACGCTTACTAATTATAAATGTTGTGATGGTGACCACTTGGTCTTTCCTGTTCTTTTCCATGTAAAACTCCCTACCAAGCTTTCAGTTCTTGATTTCCTCATTGATAATCTGTGCCTGAATTGGATATTTTATTATAGATAACAAAAGAGCGACTTTCTAATTTTTATGTTCCCACTAAACTATCCCAAAACTTCATGGCTTAAAACAATAACCATTTTACATCACAGTTTCCTAGATGACAGTTTAGACAAAGCTTGGCTGGGAAGTTTTACCTGATCATCCCTGAGGCATTGGCTAGGATCGTACATTCTCTTGTGGTCAGTTGGTGACTGGGCCGGGCTGGTAAGTTCACCCAGGTTTTCTGTCTGTCTCCTCAGCTCTCATCTATAGGGTGGCTGTTACACACGTCTAGCTTAAGCTTTCTTATGACACATTAGTCTCTAGGTAGTCTTACAAGACAAGTGGCTTTGAAGAGGGAGTGGTCCAAGTGGCAAGGGCAGGGGCTGCAGGTCTCTGAAGAACAGGCCTTGGAAATTACACTGCATGACTTTTACCTCATTCCGTTGCTCAGAAAAAGTCATAAGACCAGACTGGTCAAAATATTGGAAAGAGACTATCTCTTCATGGGGTGCTCACAAGGTCGCACTGCATCTGACAGTTTCCTCCACTGAAGACCTATGCTGGATTCCGATCATTCAATACATGCTGCAAAATGAGAACGTTCTAATTCAGTCGAGTTTTCCACATTTTTTGTAAGGAATTTTTCTTCACCAACTAGGTATACTAAATTTGTATACAAAGCAGAATAAATGCTTGATTCTTCTCCTTTAGTTGCCAATGTTTAGACAAAAGTCTGTGTCATGGTTACCTGAAATAGTTACCAATGACTTGCTTTGTTTCATTTTTTTGTGTACTTACATTGTTTTGTTTTGTTGTATCTAGCCACCTCTCACTTTTAGCACCACTGAGAGTTCACTTTTTTCATATTTCATTTCAATTGTATTCCAATTTAATTCACTTTTTGATACTCAAATTGTACTATCTTTGGTCAGTGATAGTGCATCATTTCTATGTAAGCCCACTCATCTTTGAAAGCTTCTTTCATTTCTGACACAGCAAGATATCTTGGTTCACTTGTATAGCTTCTCTCCCAGAAATGGTTCCTTTCAGTGGGAAATAGTGTTATGAGATCGCCATAGTGGCATCAAGGATAATCATTGCTACAGAGTTGCTTTTGCTTTTAGGCAGGGCTAGTACTACTTTTTTGATGAATATATTTTACATTTAACATTGTATAAACATAAGGTATACAATGTGTTACTTGAATACATTTATATATCATAATACGATTGCTATTTTGTTGATATTTTTCATGTAATATAATTATAGTACACTATTGTTGTCTATATTCATTCTACTGCACATTAGATCACTATGATTTATTAACTACTTGTTGTAAATTTGTCCCCTTAAACATCATCAACCCCCCCACCCTCCATCCATAATTTTTTTAAATCATGAGTTAATACCAAAAATTTTAATTCACATTGCAGGAATTTACCTATATTCCTTCAATTTACACTTGTATTTTTTCTTACTCGGAAAATATTAGCTGAAGTTACTCATTTTCTTTAGTTTACAAAATGTATAAAATTACCACAAAGTAATATTACCAATATTACTAACAATAAAATTACAGAATGGCGTTTATCACTGGTTTGCAGCTCTGTTTGTCCTCACAAAATATTTCACTATGGATACAGAGGTTAAATAATGTCCTCTAAAGTTATTTGAAATAATTCTTTGCTGTGTGATATGTCACCAAATAGAGAATAGTTTCGTGTACTTGAGAGTATTTTGAAATTTTATATTTTTTGAATCATCAAAGTATTGACATGATTCAGAAAAGTCTTATTTCCCTCTGGCCCTCTGTGCCCTCTCCTTTAGGTAATGATTTTTATTTATCTTTTGGCTTTCTCTCCAGTGTTATTTTTTGAAAATATAAGCAAATAAGTAAATACATTTGCATTGCTTCTCTTATGCAGAAGTTTTGCATTCAATAATTTGCTGTTTTCTCTTAATGAATAGAGGTCTTTCTCATTAACTTTTTTTGACCATATAGAATTTCTTTGAGTCAATGCTCTACTGTTTATTCCCATAGTACTCTATTAATGGAGACATCTGGGATTTTCCCAATATTTTTCTAACACTAATATGTCACAATAATGTTGAGTATACACTTTGTAGTATTTCTTGGTAGTGTATCTATGAGAAGTAGGATTTCTGGATCAAAAGGTAAAATTATATAAATTTTTCTAGACATTGCCTAATTTTTCTCTTCCAGGGTTTTACTTATTTCATGTCTTTATCATCAATATCTGATAGGGGCTGTTTCCAACACTCTCACTTGCAAATCATGTGAAAAAGCAGAGTTCTTTGTCAATGTGTCTAGGTGTATTCTTAATTTGTGATTTTTCACCCTGAAGGAGGTCATCATATTTTCATGTATTTAAGGTCCATGTCATTTTCTCTACAAAATGCTTGCTATCATTTACCCATGTTGCCGCCAGATTGTTCATCTTTTTCAACCTCAAATTTTCAGAGCTCTTTATTATTAGTGGTATTCACTGTTTATGATTCAATTTTTTTGATGTTTGTCTCGAATTTGTGTATGGTGGATTTTGCCCATGTGAATCTTTGAGATGACACCTGACATTCTGAAGACATGTCATGGTTGTGAGGCTTCCTCCGACCAAGTTTGCACACCCACAAGTTTCCCTGAAAAAATCTTAGAAGCTGCTACTTAGGCTCAGTGTAGCTACTGCAACTAATAATCAGACTCAGCTCTGAGCCCCCTGAATCCCCACTTCATAAGCCAATCTAGTCACAAATGTCTTGACAAAAAGAAGTCTAGGCCTGGTTCCTTTGTCTTCAATGCAATGGAACCATCTACCCTGAGGGAGCCATCTGGGGCCCACTGAGGTGCTTCTATTCCTGCCTAGAGCTATTCACCTCAAATGGGAACAATGGCTATGGTATTCAAGAAGAGAAATAGTATATTCATAGCACCAGACATTATCCCTACCTGAATCTGAGGGGACAACCATGTTCTTCACTCTTAATGAGGACTCAACTGGAGTATATTATGTTTATGCTATTAGTGCTCAGAAAAGTAGCTCACAGGGATTTCATTATGTTATATGCCCTGGCACACAAGAAACTCAATATGATAAATTCCTGGTGACTGAGTTACTCTTAGGACCCAACGATGAGTGAGAGTCAGGACCTAGTACAATGGGCCCAAGGATAATCGATGTGTTCAACCATTCTTTGTTTCAGAGGAAAGCAAGATGGTGTATTCATGTGAACTGAAGCCCAAGGAGAATATCAAGTCATCTCACTCTAAGTTCAGAAAAGGAAAAGTGAAGACAGCATTTGATTACATCCTAATCTTGTCTCCTCTCCTCCCTATCACTATTCCACAACTGAAAAATAATGATAATATTGTAATAACTATGTTTGGTGTCGGATGGTTAGTAGACTTATTGGGATGATCACTTTGTAAGGTAACCAATATGTTGTACACCTGAAACCAGGTGTACAGGGCAAAAGTATGTTTATGCTTGTGAGTACATGAAACACAGAGTTCATTATTCTTATATTATCACTTATTAATTATTGTATTATTTCCACACAAACAACTGTAAACCTAATTCTGTTCAACCCTGTATAATATTGAATATCAACTGTAATTGAAAAAATTTAAATGATATTTCGAGACACAGTTTTATATCATGCTTTAAAATCTATAAAGCACTTTTACATTTCATACTCACAGCAAGCATATTGGTGTGAGGGAAGGAATGTTCAAAGACCACGCTGGAAAGACCAGAAAACCAAAGCTAAGTGTGGTTGGTTTACAAGCACACAGCTAGTAAAGGGAGAGCCACAACCTGAACCTGGACGGAAGTCAGCCTCGAAGGAGTGTTGTCACTGGGGCCCCATGCTGGAAGGGGCTCATGCTTGCTTCAGCGCTCTGCTGTTGCCATTTTAAGACTCTTCGTTTTTGTATAAGGGGCACTATGTTTCATTTTGCAGAAGGCTCCACAAATTGTATAGCCGAACTTGCCCAGATTCCCTGTTTTTTCTTCTTAGAGCTAAGTAGTAAATCAAAACTTATTGAAACAAGAGTTCTCAAACATCTTTTGTTTCAAATAGAATTAATGATTTAGGTTTTTTTTTTTTAAAGACAACAGCCAGATTATTGAAAACACTAACAACCAGAAAATGAAGTACTGGCTGCTTCACCCAATTTAGCTTTGGGCCTTGTGCAGATAGGTACCTGGTGACCACTTTTGATAACATTCTTTGGTGCTTAAAACACATAGGAAATAGCTACTTTGTTATTTAAATCAGGTTGAATACCTTTTAAAAACAATCAAATGTAATACAAAGATTGTTTTTAGAAAAAGGAAAAGGAAAATATTTATTTTCCTGGAATTTTATTACACTGAATATTGGTTCAATATGTAGACTATTATGTGGAACTCTAAAATCTTCTCTCTTTTTTTTCAAAGACATGCATATGAAAGGCATTTTTGTGTTAATAAGATTTAATCAGCAATCCCCTAGTGAGCTGGGAGACTTCTTGCCACTTACAAAGATAACTGACATGACAGTAAGACCTGTAGAAGTGCTGTTGGTCTAGGATCACAAAAAGCTTCTGCTAAAAGTGCATCTTTAATTTTTCTCCTAAAATGTATATAAGTGGCTAGCATTTGAAAATTCACAGAGTAATTTATTTAAAGGATGGTAGATGTCAAGAAAAAAGAAAATGAGTAAAGGTAGGTAAAGATAAAGTCCAATCAATGTGTATTTGCTTATCTTAAAGCATTTTATATGGAACCTCTTATATTCTTGGCCCCTTGCTAAACACTAGGATTCAAAGGGAAATAATATAAATATAAAACATTTTCTAGAAAATATAATTGCATGGGTCCTAATGATTTACAGAATACATAAAATATCTATTATTTTCTTTGCTGTCTTGAGCAATATGCTCAAATGTGCTGTAAAAATTTTCAAAGAGAGAGAAATGCTTCCCAACATCCATTAGTTGGAAGAGCACAATGGTCAGTTTACCCAGTTTCTCAAACAAGTTGAGTAGAGAAGATCTTTAAAATATCCAATTTATTTTTCACTTGGGAATTAACAGAGAATGGATTTTGATATAAATCCCTCTGTATGTTTTGTTATATTGACACTTCAGTGGATAGATAATATATAGAACTCCTGGGTATATTACTATCAAAGATGCTATTGATTCTATCAGCAGCATTATCCTACAATTTTCCCTCATAACTATCTATGCAATTTTCCATGACTTATAATTCAGTATAAACATTGTCTGTGGCAGCTCTAATTTTTTCAGATGGGGTACCTAGGCTATGCACTGGAACAAGGCGTGATTTTAAGCTCAAAGACTTGGGGTTCAGTGTTAGAATAATGGAGAGGAGATCAAAGAAGTTTTAGAATTGGAATTAATTGTTAAGGATGAGAAGGAAACATTAGTCTTTTATTTTATTAGTTTTGTGAGGTGGATCAGAGATAAGCAGTGGCAAAGTAGAACACAGATAAAATCAGAGGTATTTCCAGAAGACTAGCATGAGAGGAAATTAGCAGGAACCTGATGCTTGAACAAAGTTGCCTCTACTTTTCCTTGATCTCTGTCCCTGCTGGCTCCTCTGGGAGCTGCTTCTGAGTACTTTGCAGGCAAGATCATGGTGACAGTGGCCTGGAGCAAGGTGGGGGAGACAGGGTTGGCTTTTCCTCGTTTAGGTGAAGTATAGCGACATCAAGGCGATTACACAAAGCATGATAGTTTACCATTTCTCCTTCCACATTAAGGAAAAAAATGAGCAGAAAAGGACATGGTTGGATACAGAAGCTGCCCCCCACACACACACCATGTCCAGTATCAGAAAAAGAAAAGTGTGTTCACAACCCCTAAGCCTTCTCAAGGAAGCTCTGGGGAATTGGAAATGAACACTCTGGTGGGGCCTGTTTGATAGAGGACAATGAACGTTTCAGAACTATAGCTCATAATTTCACTGGAACTTAGTCTCCAAACTCAGTCACAGAATCATGACTCAGGATATTTAATACAGAGGTGATGTGCAGTTCTGCCCCTGCCTAGCACCCCACCACACCTACACTAGAAGCCTTGTTTTCCTGCAAACTGAAATTGTCCATTTGTATATGAGAACAGACTTCAGCCAGGGCTGTTTGGGTTTTGTTTAAAGACAACAGATGGCCTTTTTAATATTTCATGCTTCAGTGGAGAGACTTTCTTTTGGGTGATGTTATCTTCCTTCCCCTCCACATTCCTACTAGGACAGAGATGCAAGACTCCCTTAGAGTTTGCTTTCTTGATCTAGGAAATGCAGAGCCTCCTGCCTTGTAACACACAAGCTGTCTCATTCATAAAGTCTTGCCCTGGAAAATGCTTCATTCATTCCTGCAGAAGACCTGCAGTTGAGAGAGCGAGGGCATTCAAAACGTCAGGAGCTGAAAGACAATAGTGGAGTGTTTGGCAGCAGCTTCCAGGCTGCTTTCGGAACATGCACCACCACCTGGGAGAGGATGAAAACACTGCCCTTATTTTTTTCACTTGGCTCTCTGAAGCAAAAAAGTCTCTTTGCCTACAACATAACTGCCAAATCCTCAAGACCTTAGTGAGGAAATGGCATGCTTCACTATGGATTGGCATGAAGTCATATCCTCCAAGACAGCAGTGCATTTTGCTTGAAAGCATTTGCTGTTAAAGAAGAAAATAAGACTTGTGGGATTTTGTTGTCTGTCAGGGCTGGGCTGGCTTTCCCTTCCACTGGACATGACACAGGATGCCCTCCACACACTCCTGTGCCAGGCCTGGAGTCAGGCTGGCCTTCTGCTCTGCCACAGGCAACTTAGATCTTCCCCGTTACCCACATTAGTCATTGCAAAATAATCAACATGACAAAATTCAGATTAACAGGGCATCCGGTGTAACTCCTTTTGTGAAGAGAGCTCTCTGGAATCCCAAGCATAATAGGTCTGTGTTTATTTCTCCACCAGCAGCATAATGTGACTGATTTACAAGAGTTTAACTCAAGTGTTAATCTGACAGTGACGAAGAGCTCCTCACTGGCACAGTCACTTACACTATCATATTAGTTGCCTCCTCTATTAAAGCAGTGTGGTCGATAATTGCAATGCTTTTATGTCTAGTGGTTCTGACAAGCCTCTCTTCAAGTCACATATGGGCGGTCTAGCTCTCTGCTCAGCCCAACAGTGGCAAATAATTTAAACTGAGAAAGTATTGTTCTCCGCATATTGTAGAGCAAGGGCAGTTCAAGGAAAGTGAGGCTGTGTATGGCTACCTGCTGGTGTGTAGTAAAATAAGATGGACATGATACCGGGCTGGGAGGACAATTAAATCTATTTTGCACCAATGTGTTGCTGGACAGATGAGTTTCCACATGGCAGAGCTTTATGATCTTTAAGGTAGACTGAACTAATAGATTGGCATAGAGCACACTGGAGTTACCAAGGATGAGAAAGCAAGCAGTAGTACATTTGAACTACAGGTTTCTCATATGCTCTGTGTCATGCTGAGTTTTTATAGCTCCTGGCTTTCAAAAAGCCTGTTTCAAAGAGGTTTGCGCTAGACTGGGCAAGCAGTTTTGCTCTGCAGATATTGTCGCTACCGATTTAGTGGAATGCAATTAGGAAGCCTAAATTAAGTGGTAATGGAGAACCAGCTCTCGAAACCGGGGTTTCCACGGCAACCACCGCTTACAATACAGCCTTCAGTTCGTTTTCCCACTTTATCTGCAAAATGCACAATTGAGCTTTAAAACAGCTCAGCGCTGAAAAACGCACTGTAAACAACTGTTTGCAATGAGTTTTACACTGTCTTTAAATACAACAAACTACCACAGAAAATTTACTTGTCCGCGCTAATAAAGCAAAATCTCAGTTGTCAATCTGAATGATTTTTAAGTTTATTATTCCTTTCCTGTTTAGGGGTTTATTTTTAAGGAAAGACGTCACAAGCCTTTAAGTGTCTTAACTGTGGTCACTCTTGCTCCATTTTCAGCTCCCTTGATGATCTATATGTCCCACTAGTCCCTTGTTCGAATGCATTTTCATTCAGCAGAGTCAGTTGACTTAAATAAGTACACAGTTTGCTCTTTTTTAAGGTTCTTTTTGTATTTTGGTAACATTTTATAGAATTTTTGTATGCCCTACTTGTATTATGTTGTTGATTTGCAAGACTTTCGGATTTACTGATTTCTATTTATTCTTTTTCCAGATTACTGCTCTTTGGAGTCTCTTAAAATTCATGTTCCATTTCTCCATACATTTAATGGTTAACGAGCTAAGGACTGTTGTGCCAACACAGACAACATAGACCAAAGTTCAAAGGCAATATCAGAATAGGTACAGTTTTGAGCACATACTCCTTAAAAATAACCATGGAGAACTTTTGCTTTTGTAAAATCCATTCTCTTTCACGGTTAAGAAAGTGATGTTTTATTATTACAGGGTTGTCACTTTTGTTTAGGTGCATTGGGAATACATACACGTACATATACAGTTATACGTGGGTATGCATTTTTCTGGTGGAAAAAAATCAAATTGTGTTCTACAAAGAAAAGAAGAGAGTGAAATCAAATTTGGGGTCTCATAGCTCTGACACTGTTTAATTGCCAGTCCTAACGGGATGAGCACTAGAACATGTCTGGACAGATTCAGGCAGCCAGTGAAAACTCGTGACCCCTCGACAGCACAGAAGATAACATCGCCAAGCAGTTCACGATCTCTCAAGGTTGTTATATTATATGTGTGCTATTTTCACTGTGAGAACATGCAGACAGAGGCACAGAAAGCATGTGTGTGTCACTACAATATCTTTCACTTATGTGGCTTGGGGAAGAAAACTAGATTTTGGTGTCATTGGTCATGTGTGAGAGCCTTCATCGGCTAGCCTCACTGTAGAGTTGGTGTGCCAGGTGGGGAGCATGCCTTTCCCAGTAAGCCTGAATGTTCAGCAGTCCCACTTAGCTATTTCAATTCTGATTTGATGTAATGTCTTCAGTTTAGACTTAATGCAGATTTAGGTGGTACCATTGCTTTATTTTTAAAAACTCCATTTTTCCCCTTACTACTCAGTGATACTGTCAAAGTAACTTCAACAATTTTTACAGTTTCAGAATATAAATATTGAAAAACCAAAGGACCACATAAAAACATTTTGGCTGATATTTTAATAAAACTCATGGTACTTTAGAAAGGGTCTTTGTTGCATATCTTGACATGATTGTAAGTCCAACCAAAGTTTTATTGCAGCTTTTTCTTATAAAAATATATGCTAACTTAGCCCTAGCTGGTGTAGCTCAGTGGATTGAACACAGGCCTGTGAACCAAAGAATCACTGGTTCAGTTCCCAGCCAGGGCACATGCCTGAGTTGCAGGCCAGGTCCCCAGTTGGGGCCATGGGAGGGGCAACCACACTCTGATGTTTCTCTCCCTCTCTTTCTCCTTCCCTTCCTCTCTCTCTGAAAAATAAATAAATAAATTCTTTTAAAAATATATATGTTAACTTAAATCTTTAAGAATTTAAACTTTGAGAAATTATATGCATCCTTTTGTTCAGTAATTGATAAAACTGAGAGGTATTATTCAATCCAGTCCCAACTACTGATGAGACACAGTGTCTTTCCCATGCTTTAAAATAAAATGTTGATCCATGGGGATGGAGATCTAAATTTAAATCTTCTATAGGAAGAAACCTGAAGTGCTCACCACTGCTAGTATGCACCTTGTCTCGACATTGCTGGCATTTTCTCCAAAATACACAAGGACTCATTGAAAGTATTCTACTCTGGCAATAATGTGCATATTACTGTGTATGCACTCCATCCATTTGACCAAACTTTGGGGCAAAGAGTAAGGTCTAGACAATCTTAGCATATTCCAAAACTACACTTTTGAAAATGACATCAGTTTGCCCTCTCTCTGGAGCAGTTTTTAATGCAGGCCATGGATAGCATGGAGGCCACCTCACAGAGGCTGTGCAGGTTCAGGGGAAGGTCCCAAGGTATTTTGCTGTGCATCTCTCCTCCCACCTTCACAAAGAATTCCACACACCAGCGACCACCACAAACTTTCCACCAAATGACTATATTTGTGTGTGTGTGCCCCACTTTCCCTGTGTGTGTGTGTGCCCCACCTTCCCTGCCTAGAATAGTGACCGTATCCACTCAACTTCTGCCTCAGCAAGCCATTCCCTAAAAAAAGAAAGAAATGCATCACTGCTGGGTTCTTATGAAGTCACGATTGTCTCCTTAACTCTTATAATTTCCCTCTTATTCTACTTTAACTTCAGATATCTTCTATATAATACAGAAGTCAAGTCCTGGATAGAATTAAAGAAAATTAACTTGAGGTATAGGCTGCTAGTTTTCTTCTGTGTAGTACATCTTAATAATTCCAAGTTAACTTGAATAATGAGAATATTATTCATCCATCTCCACTTTTCTACTTTAAGCCACAGTTTACATTTTTGTTTCAATTGGTGTTTTAATTATAGCAGTGACTACTCCATGTTCTGTGTAGAGGGCAACACATGTGGACATGTGCTGAGACGGTGTCTCAGAATCTTTGTACTCTACTTCACCTGTGAGGACTGACTGCATGTTTTATGTTTTAATGAGTATGTAAGTGCTGAATTCTGTCTCTGCAGAGAGAGATGGAGGAGCTAGAGGTGGATATGGGTGTTTTTTCTTAAGCAATGTTAGTTTTAAACATTCAAGGAGCCCAAAAGTTAAAGTGAAATGAAATGCTGTCTGCCATGAACTTTTGAAATTGAAATAAATATGGTCAGTAAAAGATGATCTCTGTTTTGATTACAGGGAAATCCCTCTGTAGTCCTTTCCTTTCAGGTGAAATAAACATCTTTAAAGTAAGTACAATAAATATGTTTCTAAGCATGGTATATTGTAATTGTAATCAGCTCTTCCTTCTTTGTGAGGTGGCATGCATCAGATTACATTTAATTACTCCCAAGCAGTTTGCTGGTTTCCAATTTTTGTGAAGCCTCACAATACATCTCTACAACTATAAAGCCACTCATTTGCTTACACTGAGAACTTTATGGGCAGCTTCCTCCTTATTTGAGGGGGAAAATTAAAGGTGAGAATAATTACAGTTCTGCCTTTTAACCCAGGAATCTATGCATACTGAACAATCAAAGCCCACAGGTTGGCTGATATTCTGTAATAAAGTCTTGCATTTAGAGAATTTTCCTTGACTGAGTAGCTAGTAATACCATAGAAACTGATTATTTGTGATGTTCTTATCATTGCTTAAAATAGCTAATTACTTTTCTTTCACAGATTTGGATTTGGCTTGCTGCATGCAAAGTGACTAATGGAGGAAGCCCCTTAACTGCACAGAGTGAGCACAAGGTGGTAGTGACAGCAAATGTGATCTGAATAAATTTTGTCACATTTTATTTCAATGGTATTTAAGATCTCAGAGATGAAGATGCAACTGAGT
>PVKM010002245.1:0-66922 GCA_004027735.1 Carollia perspicillata | reverse complement strand
TGAGCACATCGTAGCTGTCCTGTAGTTTCTGGTAGTTTATTGTTATCTCACGGAACTTCCTGGTAACCAGTTCTTTGAATTCAATATCTGATAGCTGACTTGCTTCCATTTCATTTAGCACTGTTTCTGAGGCTTCCTCCTTTCCTTTCATTTGGGGATTGTTTCTTTGTCTTCTCATTGTTTGTGAGATACTTCTTGACAGCTTCCTGTTCTTAAATGGATTTGTGCTGGTTCCCAGGGTTTATGGTGTGAACTGCTGTGGTAGAATGTCTGTGAGATTCAGTGGTGCAGTTTCCTTCGGGTATCCTGGTGTTCACCGCTTCCACCTACTCTTTTTTGTGCTCAGTTGGAGGGGGCGGCAAAATGGTTTAAGACAGCAGGGGAGTATTCTATGATATTTACAGTAGCAACCAGTATAAGAGATAGGAGATCTTTTGGCTATGTGTAGCATTAACCATGTTCCTCAACCCAACTGGCCACTTTTAAGAAAGGATGGGAAGAAGATAAGACTCTTGTTGGGAAGGGAGGGGTTATTAGTTGGAGCTAGAAAGCAGTGAAGTTGTGGGAGGTCAGATTCTGGGGTAAGGCGAGAGTAAAGGGTAGTACATAGGTGTAGCGTGTGAGAGAATAGTGTTAATTTCCCTAATAATAGAATTCAGGAGACTGTGATGTGGGCTTGTATCCGGGGAGGGTGCTTTGAAGTATTTACACTTGTGTGGAACAGCAGTTATTTACAATAATATTAGAGCAACATTCATATGCCAGAATGTATGTGATCTGAATAACCTGAACAGGGAGTATAGGATATTGAGTAGTGTGCTGATGGAGCACAATTCACGTGAAGGACAGTAAATTAGCATTACAATATAGAAGAGAGAACAGGGAAAACCTGTCAAATGGTACAATATACCCTGCCAAGCAAAGAAGACTATACAGAAAGAAGGGGAATACAAAAATACTATTGAGATAAAATATGTAGGAATAATGAAAAAAGGAGAAAAAAATAATAATCCAAATATGCAGCAGCTTGCAGTTTCCCTGCAATAGTCGAGTGAAATTTGTCTCACTGTGTCAGCTGTTGGGTTGCCCCCTGTTTGAGTCCACCTCAGGTCCTTTCACAGTTCCAAGTTTTTCTCTCACTTGTGGGTATTACCAAAAAAAGAAAAAAAAATGGCAGAAGTGAGAAAGAAGAAATAAAATTCGAAATAAAGTTTGAAGTACTAAATCAAGAAAGAAGGGAAGAGAGGAAAAGCAATTGGAGTAAAACAGTAGTGAAAATTTAAAAAAATAATAATACTAAAAAGATTATTTAAAAAAGCATTAAACACACACACACACAAACACACACACACACACACACACAGACCCGCACCTCTTGTTGGTTTCAAACTGGCCAAACCGGTTTTTCTGGTTGCTGGCTTCAGAAGGCTGTGGAGTGAGTGGTATGGCGATTCTCTCTTCCTGACATTCATTCAGCCTGCCTTCCAAGCACTGTCCCAGCCATCCGTCTGACTCCTTTCCCCAATATCTTCAATGTGGGAGTCCTGGTTTTCTTCAGAGTGCTTTTCCCCAGTGGTTATCACTAGTTGCTGGGGTGTAGGAGCGCCCACTTGGCTAGGTTGGCGCCAAAAGCTTCCCTTCCCAGCGAATTTGTGTCCGGTATCAGGGTCAGTGTGTGACGCAGCCTGTCTCTCAGCTCTCCTGAGCTGGCATGCACAGCTCTGTGCTCCTTATTCTCTTCTCCACAACCAAACTCTGCTGTGTTCATCAAACCCTGGTCTGTCGGGGAGGGAGAGAGCAGGTAACCCAGAGACCCAGCTCTCTCCCACGGCTTTTGGCAGACCCTCCACTTTCAAGTAGACTGTGGAAGACTGAGCGCCTGCTCTGGGCCTCGGGCGCCGGGTCTTGGGCTACAAACTCGCCTTGTCCCCGCGCTGTTTCCTGGGGCCTTACTGTCCTGAAATATCCTTCTTACCATCTGGTTTCTTGTTTTTCAGTGACCGCTATAGCTTTGTGGGCTCCTATTTTCAAATAGGCTGTAGTACTGTTGTCAGTCTGCTCTGTTCCTCTGTGGATTAGTCAGTTTTTCCTCCTGTTTGTAGGGGGAAGTGAAATCCGCTCCCTCCTACTCTGTCGCCATCTTCTCTCCCCCAGAATCTGGCTCTTTTTTATGACTCAATGTGGATACAATTCCACGTGCCAGTTTTCCTGGGAATGCTTAGGACATAAACCAAATTTTTTAAGTGTCACCAAACTTTGGGTACATATTAAGTTAATTTTCTTAAAAAATACCAGCAGACATTAAAATGCAAACATTGTATAGCAAGATGAAACTTATAATTTATGCAGAATTGCAATATAACATTATCATAAATATAGAAAATACTACTGATTATACTTTGTGAACTTAGATATGTACTGAATTCATTTTAAGAAAATAATGATAACTTAGAAATGCATATTTAGCTCTGATGGCTGTGGCTTAGTTAGTTGAAGTGTTGTTAACATTGGGAAGCAAGGACCAAAAAACTCTTTTTGTCATAACTGCTCTTTGACATATACGAAGGAAGTAAGGAACCCTGGGACACTACTCAGAAGACCTCAGTATCTCCAAAACCATTTTTGCCAGCAATAACTACAAAAAGTAAAAGACACTTCATGGTACCCAGTTTCCTCTTCCAAGTCTTGAATGAATGCTTCTACTTAGTAGATCAAGCTTTATGGAATTCAGGAATGCTCCGGCCCGTGGAGCAGTCAACGAGGGTCCCGAGTCTACCTGAAACGGATGAAAGGGGTGGGAACAAGAGGCGCAAAGAATGGCATTAAGACTGGATTCTGTTCAAACTGCAAGGTTTTATTTTAAGCGCGGGGGTTATATAGGGATGGGAAAGGGAAAGTAACCCTGATAGGTTGCCCTGGTGCATGATCACCATGTGCTCTTGTTAGTGATAGGTCAGTTGGGTGCATGATCAGCGCATGATCAGTGCATGATATTGTTAGTGATTGGTCAGTTAGGTGCCTGATCAGCGTGTGATCAGTACCTTGATTGACAGCTGGTTCCCGAGCTCTATGGATGCAATGCTGGCTGCTCTGACCGCAATTATGCTGGCGCCCTCTCGTGGGCAACACAAGAAGTGCAGCCTCTTGGGCTGACTGCATCAGTAAGCCAGGCCCCAACACAGGAAAATGTGGCTTACAGCTGTTTTCTACAGAGAGCACACAGAACAGTTGGAACAGATGGCAATCATAGAGCCAGCTGATGGGTTCTTTTCTAATTGGCAATTAATCCTCACAGGTGATATTTCCCAGGGACCCTCCAATTAATTTACATAATTACTCTAGAGCTATACATTTAGCCAGAATTATTTGATTCAGTTAGCTAGAGATTTTACAACTATACCATTTTGTACCAGAATTCTGGTCTGAATTTTTATAGCTGACTTCATAAAAAAACACTTATATTTCATAGGTATTTATTTAGCTGACATATTTAAACTTTATCATTTGATTCTACTTTAGTCTTCTGCTGTTTCAGGGGAAAGTTATACTCCCAGTTATTCTTGTTTTTTATTATTACCCTAGTTTCATTTAAGAAAAAATATATATAATAGAGTATTTATTTTGTTAGAACAACTTAGCTCAATTTTAAGAAACAAACCTCCCATAAAATATGCAATATGTGTATATGTTACAAGCAGGTAGGGGAGTGTGAGATAATCAAGCACCATTTGGAGAAGTTGTTCTTTCAGTCCTTGGTTCCAGGTCTGAGTGAGGAGAGTGAACTGTGGTTATGAGCTCAGCAGCATGACAACACCAAGCACATTCTGAGTGCTAGTGCTTAAAAACCAAATAAAAGGGGAGATAATTTTGCTTCAGGTGATTCTAAGTGCAGTAAAAGCAAACAAACTATGCACTACTTCTGGGAAAATAGTTGACTGGCATCTAAAGTAATTAAATGGTTTCCTCATAGCTTTGTTCATTTTTGCTTAACTATACCATGAAGCCTAAATGCTATTAAAATGCCTCAAAGAGAATCAGAGATGTTTCTGTAGGCAAGAAAAGATCACATCAAACTGAAAAATAAAAGACTGGTATTCTTTATTACCCTAATGCTGTCTTAAAATATATAAACTTAGGGGAAATATGTGGAAAGAACAGAAAGGCAAGTCTATCATTTCTTTGGTATTTTTGGTGGGAGCAATATTTCTGCTGTCAGTTGATACAAAATTCTTGATCATGACTCTTCTTTAGAGTGCTCTCTGAACTATTAAATGCTTAGTTAGCATTCATTATTTTTTTCTATAAAAGCCTTATGAAATCATGTGTTTCATCAACTTTTAAAAATAAAGCTTTTTAAAAGCATAACTATTGAAAATCTCCCATTTGTGAATCATCTAATTTTTGAATCCCAGTAGGTACTGACTCTGCCCATATGCATGAAGTAATCTTATATTAAGAACAGCAGTCAATCTTTCTGCCTCTTTTAAGATCAATGCCAAGTACCATATAATTTAGTCTCCCATATGAGTGGTCATTGGCCAGCAAGGGAGCTGAAATAATCAGATTTACTGTAGACATATGTATGACAGCTGCATCACCATTTATATTTTATAACAGAAAAGCACAAAGGCTGGATGTGCTCCAGCTCCCTAGAAAGCTAGTTATTTTTGGTGTAATGGTCAAGATCTTTTATGACAAATTTTGAATTACAAGAGCACTCTATTATATGTCCTATCCATTATGTATTAAGTTATTTGAACAGAATTTAAAAAATAACTAGATTGATTCTCAAAGATGCCTGAGGGATATCTTAGGAAACAAGAAAGAAGAAATTCAAAAATTTGTACCAAAGCATACACAGAAGTGGGATGAGGAAAAAGAAATATGAATATAGAGGAGGATTAATTTATTCTTGGAGGATAATTTTGCAAAGGTCAATATTATGCAATCTTTCCAAGAGACCTTTTTGCTGGAGTGGGTATAACTCTTGGGTAGGACTGAGTAGCATTGTATAAGATTCCCTTTCCCCTCTGCATTATATTTAAAGTTTATTTTTTAAAGAGGAGTAAGAGACATCTCTTTGTGACCTGGAGTGGCCAATGTAAGCATAGCAACTGCAAAGATAGCAACTTTTATGGTGATGAGTTTGTGCTTGGCTGATGATCCTGGAGAGATGAAGGTGGACTATAGACTATTGTTGTTAAGTGTGGTACTCTTCCCTTGTTTTTAGTTTAGTTCAGGTCAGAAAATATCCTTGAGTCCCTCTATGCCATATGCACTGTGTGAGCTTTTCATTGGGCATACAAAGATGAAGGATCAACAACCCTTCTCCTAGAGGATCTCACAGTCTGATGGTGGGTCTGTCACACAGACAGATGGCTTCTGCCCTATGTGATAGAGGGAGAGATATTTGTTCAAGGTTACAGGGAAGATCAGAGGACAGAATGCCACTCTGTGGGAATGATATGTCCTCTGTGCTTCATTATTACCCGCAGTGCCCAGGGCATGGCCTAGGTAATGCACTTCTGTAAAACGATGCAGTTGACGTATTTTAAGGGTGGCATGAGGACCGTGGATACTAGCAGCTCATGTGGCACTTGTCAAAACACTGCTAAAGGCACTTGGTGAATCTATTTAGAAGCCAAAAGAATTAACAGTGGTAGCCTTTGTTGTCTAGCACTGGGGAGATCATTCTTTTATTTTCTTATACAGAATAATAAAATGGGAGAAGGGGAAGAGGAAAGAGAAACAATTATCTCCCTCAGATCCAAAAGTGAACACAATTAATGCCTTTTTAAAGCCAGAGCTATAAGCATTTTAGAATATTTTACATTAATGAGAGCACTTTATCATTTTCACATTTTCTGTCTTTATATATGATCACATTTAGAGGAATTTTTACTTTGTTAAAAAACACATTTCCTGGATGGTGAGATAAGTGGAAGCAGAGTCCACTTCCCCCTGTGCACGGGTGGAACACCTAGCCTATCTTCTGAGGACAGAATGAACAGCCAATGGTATCACAGCATATATGAAGATTAGAGGCCAAAACTGTAGAAGACATTGAAAAATCAGACAGTAAGGAGAGTGCTTTGAGACAATAAGGTCCCCAGGGACCAGAGCAGCTGCAGCCACAGGCCCCTTGCCCACCAAGTGTGCTGCAATATTCTTGGGAGGGAGTCAGGTCAATGGCTTTCTCTCCTGCCAAACAAGGTTTGAGCAGCCCCAGGGTTGGACCTTATTCACTGGGGGAATAAGGATGAAATGTCAAACACACAGGAGCAGTGTGTACCCACTGAGACTGTAGAGGCTGGCTGGGAACAGTTGGGCCATGACAGGCCCTGACCTGGATAGTCCGTGGTGCAGTTGGAGAGTTGGGCTGTGTTAGAGGCCAGGCCCTTGTATGGGGCGGCAGGCTCAAGCAGGAGGAATTTTTCAAAAAGTAAAAGAGAAACAGAGGTACTCAGCGGCTATTTGGGGAATTATCCCAGGGCAACCATCCTCCCCTTCCCTGGCTGCGCCCAAGCAGCCAGTGAAGCCTCAGGTGTGGGCCCACCTCTTTTGCCAGGAGAGCAACTGCGCCCCTAACCCCGGCTCCAGCAGTGGAGGGCACCTAGTCACACCCATGACCCCAGAGGTGTGCCACAGACCCAACTGCCCCCCACCTGATCCCAGCTGCAGCCACAGCGGCTGCCAGCTCACACCTGAAACCCCAGGGACACTGGGGCCCCAAACCTGTGGCCCAGTGCCACTCCCACTGCAGCAGTAGAGGCAGAACGCCCATGCCCATGCCCACAGCCTAGAGGATGAGGGTGGAGCATGCTTGACCCCGCTGCCCCAGCCACTGTAGCACCTGCTAGTGGAGGTCCTGTACTCACATCTGAGGCCTGAGAGATGGTAAGCACCTAAACCCCCAGCCCAGCAGCTGCCCATCCTGCCCCAGCAGAGGAAGCTGAGCATTCATGCCTGCAGCCCCGGGAACAATGTGCACCCAAACCTGCAGTCCACTGGCTGCCAGTCCCACCCCTGTGATGGAGGCCAAGAGCTGGAGCAAGCAGCCTGGGAAGTGTCTGACTCTGTGGCCTAGAGGCACCTCCAGCCCAACCCCACCAATTCCCCCTCAGCTTGCTGCAGCCAGGAAGACCAGCAGAACTGGTCTGGCTTGTTTAAAGGCAGAAGGAGGCTTCCTTTTTAATTTTAATTATTTCTTCCTTTCTTTCCTTCTTCTTTTTTTTATTCCTTCTTCCTTCTTTCCTATTTATTTATTTATTTATTTATTAAATTCCTTCTTCCTGTCTTTCCTTCTTGCCTTTTTATTCTTTCTTTCTTTTCTAAATTCTTGCTCCCTTTCTTACCTTTTTTTCCTTCTTTTTTTATTCCCACAAATGAGACAATGAAACCTGGAGCTGTGAAAGGACCAGAGTTAGACACAAAGAGAGCCATCTCAACAAATGAGACAGTGAGACAAATTTCACTTTGCTACTCCAGAGAACTTGTAAGATATTGTATATTTTTATTATTATTTTTGCATTGTTTTACATTTTATTATATTAGTATTTTTTATTTCTCTTCTTTCTGTTCAGTCTTCTTCATTTGGTTTGTTGGATTTCATCATTTGACTAGTTTCTCTTGTTCTCTCTTTCATAGTGTATTTTTTAATTTTCCATATTTCACTTCATTTGTGTTCCAATAGCACACTACTCTAGGTCCTATACTTCCTATTCCTGTTATTCAGACCACAAAGATTCTGTCATATGATTGTTTCTCCATTGTTGCTGCAATTATTTTTGATACAATTGTGAATAATACACAGCAACCCTCTCAGACCTCATTTTAGTTCACTATTTCCGGAGCTTCAATACTTGTGTGGTTAACTCTATTCTCTTACACACCACACCTATGTTTTTTTTTTTTTACTCTTGATTTAACTCATAATCTGACCTCCCACAAGCTCCCTGTTTTCTAGATCTAACACACAATCCTTCTCTCCCCACTAATAAGAGCCTTATCTCTTTTTGACCCCTTCTAAAAAGTTGTTACTTGGGTGAAATATCACAGTTAACACTATACATATCCAAAGGATTTTCTATCTCTTCTCTACAAGTTGGTACTTCAAATACATAGAATAAATTCCTGCTATATTAAACCATTTTTCTTTTCCCATCCAACTGAACACACACACACACACACACACACACACACACACACAAAACAATGGACAAAGAAAACAGTCCTCAAATGATAGGGAAGGAGGAAGCCTCAGAAAGAATGCTAAATGAAATAAAGGCAAGTCAACTATCACATATTGAGTTCAAAGCAGTGGTTACAAGGAAGTTCAATGACCTCACAGAGAATTACCAAAACCTACAGCGATACTACAATGAACTCATGGCAAACTATATCAACATGAAAAGAGAAATAGAAACTATCAACAAGGGCCAAGAGGAAATAAGGAATATAATTTCTGAACTAAATAACACAGTAGAAGGAATCAAAATCAGGCTAAATGAATCAGAGGATCAGACCAGTGAGATGAAGGACAAGTTAGAAAGAAACACTCAGAAAGAACAAGAAAAGGAAAATATACTCAGAAAGAATGAAGAAGAGTTAAGGGAAATGCAGGACAACATGAAACAACAATATCTGTATATTAGGGATACCAGAAATAGAAGAAGAGCAAGGGATAGAAAACCTGTTTGAAAAAGTAATGATTGAAAGCTTCCCTAATTTGATTAGAGAAAAAGTCACACAAATCCAGGAAACACAAAGAGTTCCAATCAACAGGAACCAAAAGAGGCCCACTTCAAGACACATCATAATTAAAATGGCAAAATTCCAAGACAAAGAGAGAATCTTAAAAGCAGCAAAGGAAAAACAGGAAGTAACATACAAGGAAGCACCAATAAGACAAGCAGCTGACCTCTTAATAGAAACACCCCAAGCCAAAAGAGAATGGCACGAAATATTCCAAGCAATGCAAACCAGAGGCCTGCAACCAAAACTACTTTATCCAGCAAGTCTCTCAATTAATATAGAAGGCTAAATAAGAAGCTTCCCAGACAAAAGAGGCCTCAAAGAATATACCTCCTCCGAACCAGCTCTGTAAGACATGCTAAAGGGTTTTCTCTAAAAAGAGGAAGAAAAGCAGCCAGAGAGAGAACACAGGTACAAAAAATGGCAATGAATAAGTACCTATCAATAATAACATTAAAAATAAATGGATAATTTAAATGCCCCAATCAAAAGACACAGAATAGTAGAATGGATAAGAAACCATAACCCACAAATATGCTGCCCATAAGAGACCCACCTCAGAACAAAAGACCTACACAGACTGAAAGTGAAGAGTTGGAATCAAATATTCCAAGCAATGGACAGGAAAAAAGAGTCGGGGTAGGAATACTCATATCAGACACAATAAACTTCAAAAAAAGAGCCATCAAAGGATACCCAGAAGGTCACTTCATAATACTGAAAGGAAGAATCTACCAAAAAGATATAAACATTGTAAATATATAAGCACCCAACATAAGAACACCCAAATATTTAAAGAAAATCTTGGAGGATTTCAAGAAACATATTGGCAGCTACACAATAATAATAGAAAATTTCAATACCCACTGTTAAAAGTGTATAAATCTTTCAAACAAAATATCAACAAAGATATTGTGGCACTGAACAATGACCTAGAAGGAATGTACTTAACTGATTTATAGAGTCTTTCATCCCAAAGAAGCTAAATACATATTCTTTCAAATGCACATACAACATTTGATGCAGCAAACAAAATCTTCTGACACACAAAAGCCCTGGACTTCAAAGGATAGTTTTACAGGTGGAGCATCTCCAGGGGTCTTATTCCAGTTCTCTCTATTTCCAGAGATTGCTTGTTTCCCTCTGCCATGCCACCTCTCTTAATCACCCAGTGCATTCTGACTCTACCTCCTAAAATTATTTCAGGGTAAAAATATAGTATACCTATGTTACATATAAAGAAAGAGACTAGAACTATAGATGTTTTCAAAGCTTTCATAAATCATCTGACACACAAAAGCCCTGTACTTCAAAGAATAATTTTACAAAGAATTTAAGGAGGAGCTCCCCCCTATCCTTCACAGATTGTTCCAATTCAAGAAAATGGAAGACTCCCAAACTCTTTTTATGAAGCTAGTGTCATCCTAATCCCCAAACCAGATAAAGACACAACAAAGAAAGAAAACCTCAGGCCAGTATCGATGATGAACATAGACACTAAAATCCTTGACAAAATATTTGCAAACCATATCCAGCAATCTGTTAAAAAGATCATGCACCATGATCAAGTGGGATTCATCCCAGGGATGCAAGGATGATACAATAATTGAAAATCAATAAAAGTAACACATCAATAAACAAAACAAAAGACAAAAATCACATGATCATATCTATAGGTACAAAAAAGGCATTTGATAGGGTATGACACCCATTTATGATAAAAACACTTAGCAAGGTGGGAAGAGAGGGAGCATTCCTCAGCATAATAAAAACTGCATATGAGAGACCTACAGCCAACACCATACTCAATGAGCAAAAACATAGAGCTTCCCCACTAAGATCAGGAACAAGACAAGGATGCCTGCTTTCACCACTCCTATTGCACATAGTACTGGAAGTCTTAGCCAAAATAGTCAGACAAGAAAAAGAAATAAAAAACATGCGAATTGGAAAGGAGTAAGCAAAACTGTCACTGTTTGCAGATTACATGTTAGTGTAATATAGAAAATCCTATAGATGCCACCAAAAAGCTACTCTATGTAATAAGTGAATTTGGTAAAACAGCAGGATACCTAGTCAATATTCAGAAATCAAAGGCATTTTTATAGACAAACAATGAAATACCAGAAACAGAAATCAGGAAAAAAATTCCATTTGATATAGCAACAAGGAAAATGAAGTACCTAAGAATAAATCTAACCAAGGAGGTAAAAGTCCTATACTCAGAAAACTACACAACAGTGAAGAAAGAAATTAAGGAAAACACAAAGAAATGGAAGCATGTACCATGCTCATAGATTGGAAGAATTAACATCATCAAAATGGCCATACTACTCAAAGCAATTTATAGATTCAATGCAATCCCTATTAAAGTGCCGATGATATATTTCACAGATATAGAGCAAACATTTGAAAAATTTATACAGAACCACAAATGACCTCAAATAGCTGGAGCAATTTTGAGAAAGTAGAACAAAGTAGGAAAGATCACAGTACCTGATATCAAAATGTATTACAAGGCCACGGTAATCAAAACAGCCTCATATTGGCATGTGAACAGTTGGGTAGACAAATGAAACAGAATAGAGAGCCCACAAATAAACCCAAGTCTCTATGGTCAATTTACATTTGACAAAAGGGAAAGAAGCATAAAATGGAGTAAAATAGTCTCTTCAAAAAATGGTGTCAGATATCTGAACAGCTACATACATGAAAAAAAAAAAGGAAACTCGGTCACTAACTTACACCATACACAAAAATCAATTCAAGCTGAATAAAAGACTTAGATATAAGTCATGACACCATAAATGTCCTAGAACAAAACATTGGCAGAAAAATCTCAACACACAGCAACATCTTCACTCATATGTCCCCTAAAGCAAAGGTCATAAAGTAAAAAATAAACAAACGTGACCTAATTAAAAAAAAAAGCTTCTTCATAGCCAAAGAAAACAGCATTAAAATGAAAAGAGAATCAACTATGTGGGAAAACATATTTGCCCATGATACTTTGGACAAGGGTTTGATCTTCAAAATATATGAAGAACTCTCACAACTCCACTTCAGGAAGACACAAAACCTAATTAAAAAATGGGCAAAAAATCCAATTAAGAAATGGGCAAAAGACTCTTCTCCAAGGAAGACATACAGAGGGCCCAGAGACATGAAAACATGGTCAGCATCACTAGCCATCAGAGAGTTGAAAATTAAAACCACAATGGGAGTTCACACCAGTCAGAACTGCCATTATAAACAAATCAACAAAAAAGTGTTGGAAAGGATGTGGAGAAAAGGAAACTGTAGTGCACTATTTGTGGGGTTGCAGACTGGTGCAGTCACTGTGGCACACAGTATGGAATTTCCTCAGGAAACTAAAAATCAAACTGTCTTTGACCCTGCAATTCCATTGCTGGGATTATATATCAGGAAACCTGAAATACCAATCCAAAAGAACCTGTGCACCCCAATGTTCATAGCAGCACAATTTACAATAGCCAAGTGCTGTAAGCAGCCTAAATGCCCATCAGTAAATGAGTTGATCAAAAAACTATGGTACATTTACACAATGGAATACTATGCAGCAGAGAGAAAGAAGGAGCTCCTACCCTTTCTGACAGCATGGATGGAACTGGAGAGCATTATGCTAAGTGAAATAAGCCAGGAGGTGAGGGGCAAATACCATATGATCTCACCTTTAACTGGAACATAATCAACAAAAGAAAAAAGCAAGCAAAATATAACTGAGACATAGAAATTAAGACCAGTTTGACAGTAACCAGAGGGGAAGTGGAAGGGATAATGGGGGGAAGGGTTTTCAGGAACTGCTATAAAGGACACATGGATAAAACCAAGGGGAGAATGGAAGCAAGGGAGATAGGTGAGTTTGCCTGGGGTGGGAGTTGTTGGGGGAGAATGCAGACAACTGTAATTGAACAACAATTAAATAATTATTTTTGAAAAAAAACAGATTTTCTAAAATGTTAGTTCCAATTTTAATGGTTAGTCTCTGCACATCTTCCTGTTACTCTAGGTAGCCAATTGGACTAATATGTAACATTTTGGGACATACTTTCTGCATAGGTGTCAATGCCTAGGCACACTGGAAAGACTTCAGCTACAGGACATATGAAAAGCTTCATAGAAAGTCTCTTGAATGATAGCATATTGCAAAATGAGGCTTCAGGGTGGAAACAGATAATATCTGGTTGTCACAAAATTAATCATCTAATTTTAAATAATCATACAATCATATTCCTTTAATTTGGCATCTTATAAAAATGCCTAATTATTTTAAAAAGTCAGATTAATATACTTAGCTTAAAATGTGTGTTTTTATTCTTCTGTCTTAAATTTACAAGCAACATAGATATATCTGTCCATGTGATGCCACAGCCCGCTGAGGCTAGGGTGGTCGTGAGTCAGGGCGGGGGATGGAATAATAATAATAATAATGGAGAGGGTCAATTACTCTTGATGGTAAAAGACGAGTTTATTGCACTGGCTGGAGCCTTTTTATGCAAGCCACAAACAAGGAACAATGAGTGACCTTAAGAGTTACATCTTTGGTACATGACGCATATGCCAAGGCTATGTTTCTTCTTGCGTATAGGAACAATCAGATAGCTCGCAGTAGGGAGGCAGTCAGGACTCAGAACAGCCTTGAGGCCAGAAACCAGGTTTCTATCACCACTCCCGTGGTGAGAAACCCTCTCCTTAACCCCTTATGGCCACTGGGCCCCTACAATGTGACACCCTCACAATTCTGTGCACTCCTAGCACAACATGTACAAATTCCTCTTTAATTTTCTGCTCATGAGCTATGTAATGGAACTACCAGATTTAGAATATCATTTACCCAAGTCGCCAAAAGTTCCATTATTGAAACTTCAGAAAATTTACTTTGTGGAAATTGTGGTCTCTCATTTATCTTATTTTCCTTACAAAATAATCCAATGTTAGAATAAAGGCAGTACCTAAAACAAAAGTTTGAAAAACTACTTTATTTAGAGGGTACTCTTTCTTTTGGTGTAAGCTCTGAACATGCTGTGACTAACATTCTTAGCATTTGACATTGGACTAAATGCAAAGTCTGCTACATAAAGGAGCTGGTACAGAGTTGGGGTTATTCTAATGATTTATATAAAAATGAATTTACATCCTGTATTTATATACTATGTTCTAATGATTTATGAAAGCTTTGAAAACATCTATAGTTCTAGTCTCTTTCTTTATATGTAACATAGGTATATTCTATTTTTACCCTGAAATAGTTTTAGGAGGTAGAGTCAGAATGCACTGGGTGATCAAGAGAGGTGGCATGGCAGAGGGAAACGAGCAGTCTCTGGAAATAGAGAGAACTGGGATAAGACCCCTGGAGATGCCCCACCTGGTGCTAGCTCCTCTTCAATCACAACTTTTGAAACGGATCAGATTTTTTTTTTTTTACTGTACACTTGGAGAAGCCAAAAACTATAGAAGCTACTGGGACTGGAGCAGTGTGGATCAGGATAGAAGGGAGTGGTGGCCACAGAACTTTGTCCCCTTCTGCTCAGGGACCTAAACTCACCATCAGTCTAACAAAACACAACAGCACTGGCACAGCAAACCAGAACCATCTGGGTAAGCAAAAGGCAACACACTTGGAGCACCCAGAGCTTCTTTTGCCCCCTTTCTGCCCTAACAGTAGGCAATGCAATCAAGGGAAAAAGTTTCAAGAGATGGACAGTGACTAGGACTCTGAAGACAAGTGCACTTGGTAAGGTCCCATGTGCAACGGAGGACAGAAAACTCAGGGCTCACTACCTTAGACCTTGTCTAGCTTCTTTCATGGTCTGCTCCACCTCCCCACTGCACTGGAAACACAACACAGCACACTGAAGCTCACTTTGCCAGGCTTGTGCCCAGCCACATCTACTCACACCTATTATAGGCCTGGGGACAGCTAATTCCCCTCAGGGCATAATGAGCTTAGATATTTTTACAGTTCACTGTAATAAGATGGCACACACTTAACCATCTATTGATGAATCAGAATAATGAAGCAAATCAAAAATTTAGAATAAGTATAATAAATACCCTCAAAGAGGCAAGAGAGAGTAATAGTAATATAAGGGAAAATAAGCAGTTATAAAAAAGAAAGTTTATGCACTTAGTTAGACAAATACAACAGCTGAAATAAAGGCTTTGATGACTAAACTAATTTGTTAAGAAAATCTGTTTTAATTTGTTAAGAACAAATTTGTGAAAATGCCTAAAGGCATTGGGAAAGAAGTAAAAGGTAGAAAATGTAAGATATATAGAGAGAATAATAGTAAAAGTACCATTCATGGAATATTCTCCTTCCAAGAATAGAAAAACAATAAATGGGAAGAAATATATGAAAAAATCATAATGGACAACTTCCAGGAAATAAAGATAAATAAAACCAGGTTTAAAAAGCTCATAGAAAACCTACAAAGTGGATTTAAAAAAAAAACACACAAAATGCTTTAGAACCAAATATAAGAACTTTAAAGACATAAAGATCACACTAACATCTACAAAGCAAAAAGAATCAGTTGGCAATTGAGTAATACTTTAAAAGTGTTGAAGAGAAAATTAGACACAGGTTTTGTATCTAATTGTATATTTTTTAGTGTTAAAGTTAAAATAAAAGTAAAAGTATTTTTAGGCATATACAACATAGTGAGTTTCACATAGAAAGACTCTGAAAATATTTTTTTCTGTGGGAACCAGATATTTTTCATGGTTCTTTTAAACTATATCAAGTAAGAGAAATATTGAGTATACACTCCTTTCACCAAAACTTGTGAGATAAAATCTGATCTAAGATGGGAACTGTAAGCACAAGATATAAAGGTAAGTCAGTCTTGAAGACAACTACCAGCATCCTTAGTGCAATCAGTAAACTAAACTTTGGGCCAGTGCCACGGAGGAAAGATGAATTCAAACTACAACATTAATGCTAGGGTCACTAGCACTGCCTAGATCCTAGAGTGGTACATGAATGTCCTCTGGACAAAAAAAAAAAAAAAAAAAAAAAGTCTCCTTATTTGACTGCCTCAGATTTTCCACCAATTAAGAGAATGCAAATAAGAGCTCACTATCAAAGGTCATCAAACACAAAAAGAAATAAAATACATGGTTGAGAATCAGCAGAAACAAGAGCAACATGTTTAAGACTCCAAGGACTTCAGAAAATGACAATTATCAGAATATGACATAATATTATTCTGTCAGAGACACATGGAAAAAGATGGAATCACATCAATTGGCAAGCAATTGAAGACTTTTAAAAAATTACCACACAGATTTGCAAGAGAACCAACCAGGACTTTTAAAAAGAAAACATAAAATTAGTCACTAAAAATCAGTGGGTGGTTTAAACGGCAGATTACATATACACCGCAGAAGAGTGACTTAGTGACATGTTGAAAAAGCAGTCCAGAGGGCCATGAAGAAGCTGTTACTATGGTACATATCTGGGGCTTGGTCCTATTGGAGTAAAATGTGCATCAGAATTTTCCGTTAAAGAACCGGAGTCTTAGAAGTTTATCATTGATTCTCTTCTACATTGGTTGAGGACTCCCTGTATCTCCAGGCTCTGTGAAAAGGAGCCAGGGCTTTGGGTTTGAGGTGAGTTGTGTCAACCTGCTTGGAGCTATCCCTAGGGTCAGATGGGCAGAAAGGTTTTAACATGGTCAGTCAGCTTGACTTAAACTAAAAAATATTCACCTAAGTCATAAATGTACTGTAACCACATTGCAGGCTTGAAGAATCAGAATCTCTGTTATAAGTGACTCGTGAACCCACATTTCTTTTTGACTTTACCCTTTTTAATTCATTTACATGTCACATTTCTTTAAAAAAAATCTAGTGTCATTAAATTCTGAGAAACATCCTAGAGTTCATTATTTGTAATTTATCACTCTTCTGAGGGCCTTGGGAGAAGCATATTAGGTTGCTATCTAGTTTGACCCCCACAAAAAATAAGAAGAAGGAAAGGAGCTTATTTGAATTCAGGACCTATGTTCTGGTAAACAAATCCAATTATCCAATTATGTTCCTTTTTTTCATCTTAATCCCTTTGAATTGTAATAGGATAGTAAAGGGGTAAATTGCGGAGTATTATATTACTTAAAAATAAACTAATTTTTTTCACACATTAGTTTTTAATAAAAATTTCTGACTCACTTGACTACATTCAGACTCTCATTCATATCCAATATCATTACATACTTCACCAATTTTAGTATCTCAGGGGAAAAAAGCCACCAAGGATTACCTACCTTTGGGAGAAGTTTTTCAGTCAAGTAAAACAACTTCTTCTATACTCTATAGAAGAATGGTTTTAGTGATTTCTTTTTTTTTGATCACTTCATCAGAACATCCAGTTTCTTAGCTCACCCCAAACCTTAATGCTTCTATCCAATGGAATTTCAACATACAGACAAATGACTTGAGATAACCTAAATGCTGCTGCCATAAAATTTATTATGTAAATTATTAGCATACAAGGGATTTGTCTAATTTGTTAGATCCTAATCTCAATTGCTTTGTTTCAATTTGTCTGAAGACAAGAAATGAATAGAAGTTGATAATTTATTGCATGTCTTAAGTGGTCAGAAGAGGTTCTCTGTTCATGCTCACCTGTGGCTCCTTACCTGTGGGTAAGTCCTTGAATTTACTACAAATCCCAGTACCTTCTTTCATTGTGCCCACCTCAATCTTACTTTGTGTGTTGTACAAGTATACCTTGCTCTTTGATCACATGTCTTTCTATTCAGTGGTATAGGGAAAACTTCCATTGTAACATGAAAACAATCCAAGTATCCATCAACAGATGAATGTATAAAAATGTTATATAAGGAAGGGAGAAACATTATAGTTGTATGTAATGGAATATCATTCATCCATGAGAAAGGGCAAAAACCTATATTTTGTAATAACATGTATGAACCTGGAGGACATTATGCTATGTGAATTGAGACAGAAAAAAACAAAAAGTATATGATCTCACTTAACATGTGATTTAAAAAAAAAGTAGAACTTCTAGAAGCACTGGGAATTCCTGATGGTTACCAGGAGTTGGAAAAGTGGGGAAACTGACAAATGTTAGTCAAAGGGAGTAAAGTTGCAGTTATGAAGAACAAATAAGCCTAGAAATTTAATGTACAGGCATAATGACTATATTTAATAAGACTACTGCATACAGGACACATGCTAAGAGGGTAGATTTCAGGTGAATTCATCACACACAAAATAATGGTAACTATGGGGTGGAGCCCCCCAAAATATAGAATTATCTTCTAGAGGGCATGCCCCATGTAATACAGGCTGACCCCACAGAGTAAGTTTTCTAGGAATCCATTTATATTTCTATACCAATTATCATTGTTATGAGAGGCTTCAGTGAATTTTTTTTGAAGACTCTTTCAACATGTTAGCCCACTTCATGATGGGTGATTTACAAGCACACCTGCCCACACAGCACTGATTATTCAGCAGTTTTTTACCAGACAGCATGATCCCTGTGCCCCACACTCCCTATTCACCAGATCCTGTCCCAAACAACATTTTTTGTTTTCCCAGATGAAAAAAGTCTTTAAAGAGAAACATTTTGCTGATGCAGAAGAGTGAAATAAGAAACAGCAGCAGCACCAAAAGGTATCAAGCTTAAGAAGTTCAAAAACTTTTGAGAAATGGAAAAAAATGTTTTGATGAGTATCACATCAGATGGAAAATACTTTGAAGTTGACTGAAGTTTAAGCACATAGAAATAAATACACAATTTTTTAATAAATAAACTATGGAAGGTTTTGAGTCCCCGCCTCATATCTGAGGAGAAAATTTAATTAGATTGACACTATAATAATTTTACTATTTGTATATCAAACCATCATGTTGTACACTATAAATATATGTACTTTTTCTTTAAAGATATAAAAGTAACTAAAAATAATCTTGCCTTTTCTTTTTTTAATTTTCTTCTGAAAACATTTTTTAAAGTGCTTTTAGCGAGAAAGGACAGGAGAAAAACATCAATGTGCGAGAGAAGCATCAACTGGTTGCCCAAATTTTGCCTTTTTTTAAATCCAGAAACTACTTTCCAAATTTGAAGGGAAAAAATCCAATGTTTAATGATGTCTTTGAAAAAAATTAAAAAGATAAGAAAAATAATTTCTCAAATGCTTTCTAAAGAGGTACTTTTATTATGAAAAGGGAAATTAGATTTATTGTTTATTTTTATTTCATTATGTTTTCTACATTTCATTGAGAACTCTTCACAGTGAATGTTTGTGTAAAGCACAATACCTGTTTTTTATTGTCTTTCCTTCTTTCTTCCTCTTATATTTATTTTTGAGACATTTCTGCAAAGGAATAGATGCCAAAATATAATTAAAGTGGTAAGTATAAGGGACAAGTGTCCACGGTAGCACAGGAAAATGACAAAATGTTAAACTCAGAATAAACCTAACAAACTGTAGATGGTGTGAGCACATAGTAAAAGTTGTTTTGAGTAAGTCTAATAATAATTAGTCCAGGGAAATTTTCCAGGGCTGTAAATGTATACAATACAGTCTTAATCTGGTTATTTAAATACTACGAAAAATTAGATTTTGCAAGGTATAAAAGTCCCCTACATGCAAATGATGTAGATAATAAATTTTATGGAAACAGTGTTGTAGCTTCTTATATGCCATAGAATCATAGGCTGACACCATATCCTAATTCATGTAGAACAGTTCTGGTTTTAACTTGTTGCTTCAGTGTGATTACTAAACACGGCTCTTACTAAAGATGCATCCCAATTTGGCTAATAAATTATATGTTCACACAATATATTAGCAAAGTGTTTACACAGATACATACCTGACTTATTTTAGTTATGTGGAACCTGGGTTCATGATTCACACATTTTTTTAGGGTAAAAGGACTTTAAGGATTTAATTATGGTTGAGGGTTCACTTAAACAGCAGAGCCGAAACTATGTCTGTCATTGTGTTATGAAACAATGGGCTACATGTGCTGAGATAACAGACCAGAATAACTGTTGAACAACCTTTGAGGGGGAAGATTTTACATTAAAAAACTATAGTTTCTTGAGAAAAGAATCTGGAGGAAGTCAACCAAAATAAGGTAGTGAGTGGGGATTGTACAGATCTGAGTCACCAGACTAACAAATAAGGTGAAAATTCATCTCTGCACCGAAACTCCAGTGAGCTTTCCAACGTATGAAAGTAGAAAATCAGTCTCCATTGTTAACCAAATGAATCCTTAATATGGAAAGGAGCAGGGAAAAAAAGAAATCCAAATAAATCAAGAATGCTAAAATCTATGAATAATTGAATTTAAAGAAATAGAAAAATGAAAAATGTTATTAGTATGAATGATGTAGGCCTTTGTAGTTTGGCTTCACATGATAGTGTTATTACCATAAATGAAATATGTCTTTTTTTTAAAAAAAGTATTTTTTGAGCTCAAGAAGAAGCATTTTAAGAACAGGAATTTTTAGAAATTCAGTCTACAGGGTACTGGAAAAGTGAGATCTTTTGGTTGTGATCTTATGGCTATGACATATAACCTAAATGTTATATGTCACATTGGGTAAATTCTGGTAGATTAAAAATCACTTTCAATCATGATTATCAAACATGAGAATGTGGTAAGGTGTAGCCAAATTTATCTTTGCTCTATACAAAGATGTTAAGTTTTAAAACCTCATCTAACATTCAACTTTCTCATGTGCCTCTTGGTGAAAGCAGAGAAAGAAAAACATTCTGCAGAGGTTAATGTCTGACAATTATTATTTACTGTGCTTCTAAGAATCTCTCTGTGTGTGTACACATCTATTTTCTATGCTAAACTTTGTATTCCCACATGAGTAGAAATGACAAACTTTATTTGTTGCCATAAAAAATGTTTCTAACAAAAAATTTAGTAACCATCATAAAGGTTATCAGGTATAACTGCATCTATCATTCACAAAGACTTGGTAGAAATACTAAGATAAAAAGGAAAATTCATTGTCACCCCATTATCTGATGTGACAATGTTCACCATAGGCATTTTTGATGTGTTCCCCAGGAATCTTTGTCACCAGTAAAAATGTGGTCCCTGACTTGTTCTTTTTTGGGACAGGTCTGAACAGCAAAATAAAAATGGAAATTAAAACTTCAACAATTTTTCAGTTCCCACAGTTAAGTTTTATTTATTCTAAAAAGGAATTTAAAGGATTTTACTTGATAGTTAAGACTATCTTAAATTCAGAAGCCTACTTCAGAATCTCCCTTTTGCTATTAGCTATATAGAACCACAAAGTTAAAAAAGGTAAATGAATCTTAATTGGACAGGAATTACCCCTGCTAGAACCAGCAAACTTGGTGAAAGATGACTAAAATCAATTTTTTTCTAGCAATAGCAAAGTAAATCTGCATCAAAATGTTCTTACCCTTTATTCCTTTAAGAACATTTGATGTTTTGCTCAACTGTCAAATTATGGGAAAAACATGAATAAGAAATTTCTTAAAAGCTATTAGAAAATTTAGAACGTTTTCTGCCATGAGTGTTACATCTTCTATTGGACACATACAATTCTCCAAATCTTTGTTCCTGATGAGTCACTAAGCATTCTATTGAGCTAATCTGGATACAAAATGGAAACGTGACTGGATAAGAGATTAAATATGAGACAAATTTCTCTTTGAGAGCTAAACAATGTCATGAATTAAATAAATATTTCTTAAAAAGAGTCAATAAGAGGGTTTTCATTTGATTCTAGGCAGTGTTTTACCTCAGGGCTCCTTATAGCGTGGCCATGGGCTAAAGTTGGTCTTCAAAAGGTTGCTACTCTGAGGCAAGATAAGCAAAGAAATTAAGTTTTAGATACTTTTATAGCCATTTGAGTTATTTTATATGCATTTAATATAGTTATTAACATGAGGGGTTTATTACATATTTTTAAAAAATTCAGTAATTTGATTTATTATTATTATTTTTTTAATTATGTATTTATTTATCTTTAGAAGGGAAGGGAAGGAGAGAGGGAGAGAAATATCAATGTATGGTTGCCTCTCGTGCATCCCCTGCTGGGAACTGGCCTGCAACTCAGGCATGTGCCCTGACTGGGAATCGAACCACGGTTGTTTGGTTCGCAGGCCTGCGCTCAATCCACTGAGCTACACCAGCCAGGGCTGATTTATTATTTTTATTTTTAAAATATATTTTATTGATTACACTATTATAACTGACCCATTTTTCCCTCCCCTTTGTTACCCACCACCCTATATACTCCTCCACCTATCATTCCCCCACCTTAGTTCATGTCCTTGGGTCATACATATAAGTTCTTTGGCTTCTCCATTTCCCATTCTGTTCTTAACTTCCCAGTGTCTATTTTGCACCTACCATTTATGCTTCTTATTCCCTATAACTTTTTCCCCATTTTCACCCATCCCACTCCCCACTGACAACCCTCCATGTGATTTCTATTTCTGTGAATCAGTTCCTGTTCCAGTTGTTTTCTTAGTTCGTTTTTGTTTTTGTTTTTGTTTTTTAGGTTCCGTTCTTGATAGTAGTGACTTCTTTGTCACTTTACTGTTCATATTTTTTTCTTTTTTTTCTTAGATAAGTCCCTTTAACATTTCGTATAATAAGGGCTTGGTGATGATGAACTCCTTTAACTTGACCTGCTCTGGGAAGAACTTTATCTGCCCTTCCATTCTAAATGATAGCTTTACTGGATAGAGTAATCTTGGATGTCTTGCCTTTCATGACTTTGAACACTTCTTTCCAGCCCCTTCTTGCCTGCAAGGTTTATTTTGAGAAATCAACTGATAGCCTTATGGGAACTGCTTAGTAGGTAATCATCTCCTTTTCTCTTGCTACTTTTGAGATTCTCTCCTTATCCTTTACCTTGGGTAATGTGATTATGATGTGCGTTAGTGTGTGCTTCCTTGGGTCCAATTTCTTTGGGATTCTCTGAGATTCATAGACTTTCTGGAAGTCTATTTCCTTTTTCAGATTGGGGAAGTTCTCCATCATTATTTTTTCAAATAAGTTTTCAATTTCTTGATCTTCCTCTTCTTCTTCTGGCACCCCTATGACTTGGATATTGGAATATTCAAAGTTGTCCCAAAGGTTCCTAAGGCTCTCCTCATGTTTTTGAATTTTTTTTTCATTCTATTCTGTTTGAATGTTTATTTCTTCCTTCTGCTCCAAACCATTGATTTGAATTCTGGTTTCCTTTCCTTCACTGTTCCCTGTGCATTTTCCTTTATTTCACTTTCATAGCCTTCATTTGTTCCTCTATTTTGTGACCACACTCAATCATTTCTGTGAGCAACCCAATTACCAGTGTTTTGAACTGTGCATCTGATAGGTTGGCTATCTCTTCCTCACTTAGTTGTAGTTTTTCTGGAGCTTTTATCTGTTCTTTCATTTGGGTGATTTTTTTTTTTGTCTTGGCATGCCTGTTACACAGTAAGGGGTAGAGCCTTATGTATTTGTCAGGGAGGGGCAACCCATGTCACTGCATTGTGGCAGCATATGTGAGAGAGGAGTCCAAAAAAGAACAATGCCACTTGCTTAGCCCTTGGCTGGCTTTCAGTCATTTCCTCTGCTACCCACAAGCAAATTGCATTCTTCTGGTGCTGATTCTTGGGTGGGTGTGTTTGTATGCATTCTAGGACCCTGTGAGTCTTTCCAATGAACTTTCCTGTGAGACTGGAAGTTTTTCCTGCAGCTGCAACCCCCACAGGTTTTTTCAGTTAGAGGTTTTTAGGCTTTATTTCCCTTCACTGGGCCCCTGAGTTGAGCATTTTGTCTTGCTCCCCAATTGTTCCTCCCAATTTATCTGCATGCAGATGTGGTACTGCCTGGTCTACCAGCTGTCACCTTGCTGGGAGTCCTCTCCACCCCGGCTGCCTGTCCCTGCTCCTCCTGCCTGTCTGGGTGAATGTTTCTTCTTTCACTCTTTGGTTGTTGAACTTTCATACTGTTTGATTTTTCTGGCAGTTTTGGTTATTTTTTGTTTTTAAATTTGTTGTTGTCTTTTTTTTGTTGTGCAATGAGGCAAAATGTATTTACCTACCTACACCTACATCTTGGCTAGAAGTCTGTGATTGGACTTTTTATATTTTTATTTTTTGTTGTAGTTCTCACTTTGTTTATGCATTGTTATTCTAAATTTATTGAATATCTTCTGACCATTAATTTGAAATCTTAATTTAATAAATTACTTATCTCTATTTATTATATTTGATTTATGGAGATTTGTAATTTTCTTTCAATTGAAAACTATTTCCTATGCCCTGGCTGGTGTAGCTCAGTGGATTGTGCACGGGTCTGTGAAGCAAAGGGTTGCCAGTTTGATTCCTAGTCAGGACACATGCCTGGGTTGTAGGCCAGGTCCCCAGTAGTTGGCATGCAATAGGCAACCACACAGTGTTTTTCTCCCTCTCTTTTTCCTTCTCTTTCCCTCTCTAAAAATAAATAAATAAAATCTTTAAAATAAAATAAAACTATTTCCCCCTTTCCTCATTTACCCTGACCTACTCTATGGTTGTCTGAAGAATAGAAAAGCAACTGGTTCTTTCAGTCTCAACAGACTAGTCTTGTGTGCAAGATGAGCCTAGTCAATCAGCTCAGCCTAAGCTCCTTGTTGCCTCTCAAGCCTTTGTGATTCCCCAAGACACTGTATTTGTTCTTAATATCTTTTAGCAGTTGAGGATTTTCTAAGACCCATCAATGTCCAAATTGGAAAAATTGAAGTCAGTCCCTAGATGCAAGCTGAATAAAGGCTGGAGACTCTGGCAACAATTGTAAAGTAGACACCAAAACCTCTTTCAGGGAGAAACTGGAAGATAAGCATTTTTCTATGCTTCTTTTGTGCTGAACCTGTGCATTTATCAGTAGGGGTACCCCTTCACCCATTCAGAAACTGCTTTTTTGTTTTCCATAGTCCTTTTGGACCCATGAATGCAAGCACCATTGGCTAACAGAGCTAGGTGATTTATGGGTCTATTGAGTGGCAATTATAAAAGTTAGGTTGATAGACATGTGAACTAGATCCATGCAAGAAGATACCCATGACTTATTTTTATTTTTTTGTTTGGTTGTTTTTTTTTGTTGTTGTTGTTGTTGAAATGAGTCAGAAGAAGGCAGGGAAGGAACCACTGGCTTTTTTTGACTCTAAGGATATTCCCACTCAGCAACTAGATATGTGATCATTAGAAGCCAGCACCTCAGGTAGAAGTTTTTGAGTATGCAGTGAAACACCTTCCACTGTTAGATTGGAAGATAGGTTTTTTTTTTCCTTGTTCCCTCTTCAGTGATCACTAGGGGGATATGCATGGTAAATACTGGCTTACTTGTTAACAACTTACTTTATTTGGTATAGTTCTTCAGGACTCAATGCAATCCCTATTGACTTTCAAAGATAGACGAATTAGGCACCTATTCCTCAAATGATAGCCTCAAATGTTAGAGTGCTAAATATGTTGTCTTAACCTATTGCTTCTTAGGGAGAAACTGGGACTTGGGAGTTCCCTTCCAATTGTATAGAACTGTGCAAACATGAAATCTATGGTGAGAGTGTATCTTAGCCTTTCCTCCCCATTTCGATATATTTTTTCAGTTGCCCTATTTGTAGGTGTCACTTAACTAGACTTCTCACACAGAGGATTGCTCCAACTATCTCTGTATATTTGATGAGTTCAAAGGAGGAATAAAATTTGAGAACCTCCCATGACACTGTCTTCATCTGGAGTTCCTGCTTTACTTTTTAGATCTAATACTAGCAGAGATTATTTACTGAATACACTGGAAGCCTTAGTTAAAGCTGTCTTCCTAATGTATCCAACTACTACCAGGGAACTTATTAGACAATTGGAAAAGAAAGAATTACAGTAAACTGAGGAATAGTAGAAAATTGGGAATATGTAAATTTAATGTTATTTTAGAAGGTACATGCAAGCTAAAATTTAAGCTGTCAGCATGGATGGATCTGGAGAGTATTGTAGTAAGTGAAATAAGTCAGGTGGTGAAAGACAAATACCACAGGATCTCACCTATAGGTGGAATCTAATCAACAAACAAGCAAAATATAACCAGAGACACTGAACTAAAGAACAAACTGATAGTAACCAGAAGAGAGTGAGGAAGGGTTCTCAAGGAATGTATATAAAGGATTCATGGACAAAGTCAAGGGTGGGGGTAAGATTAAGGGTGGGAGGTCAGGATAGGTGCTGTGGGGGGAGTGGTGAGAGGAAAAGAGAGACAACTGTACTTGGACAACAATTAAAAAAATGCAAAAAAATCCATTTAATCTTCTGACAAATTATATGAAGTAAGAACTAATGTTATCTTCCCTTATTTATAGGAGGCAAAACTGAGGCACAGAGGTGCCTCAAAATAAATCAGCTGGTAACAGGTAAAAACAAACAAACAAACAAAAAAAAACCAAGCTGTCAGTTACAACAAGCATATATAGGAAGGAACAAGGATTACATGCCAGTGCTATTCTGATAGAATGTCCAAGGCACTTATATAAAAACAGACCGGTTAATAGAAATGTAATAATAGATGCCTTAAATATTACCTTTCATGTGTTTCTCCAATAAGTTTTATGTAACTTTAAAATTCTACACCAGATGTAAAAATGATTTTTTGTTGTCCAATACCTGTATCATCTCACTGGAGAAAGACTTAGAAATGTGGTATAAGCATTTCATTGGTTTATGTAGGGCCAGTATGATAGGGATCAATGGGAATTGTTTTATTGCAATACAAATGAACCAGATTAGGTATCTGAAGAAAGACAGGACTAGCATCAAGTATTCAGAATAGTTTTATGAAAATCCAGAGAGAGCTGAATAGCCAGCTCATGCAAAGACCTGAAACTGAGACTGTAGGAGCTGATACTTCTTTATCCTTCTTTATCTTTCCCATGGCCTACCTGGCTCAAGTCTTTGCAATCTCTGTTTCTCATTGTGTGTATTCCTTATCCTCTCTGTCTTCTGATGAATATTCCATTAATGAAGATATCTGCACCTGGACCCACTGGAGCTCCCTTAGAACTTTGTGTCTACTGTTCTCCTTCAACTTTCTTATGTGTCTTTTATTCAAATTCCTGAAAATCTGTTTTGCCCAAGCTCATTTTACTTTACAAGTCAATGGTTGAATAAGTCATGGCCAGAAGTGTGAAGTTAGGAGCTCTAGGTAAAGTAGATTTTAAGGGGTTGGTATTTCAAAACCTGCTTGGTAGCAAATATAAAGCAATAAAAAAGAAAAAAAAAAACCCATAAAAAACAAAACTTGCCTGTAATACAATTAATGATGGAAATAGACTGGGCAGAGACTAGAAATTTCCTGGACCATTTCTGGCAATGCCACTATCTAATTATCAATATATAACCTTAAGTTGTCACTGCTTAGGTTCTTCAATTGTAAATGAGACTACTTGTAGTACTAGATGACTATCAATATCACTACTAGCTCTAATTAACTTTACTGGAGGTATAAATTAAATTCATGCAAATAACTGGACTGAACTAACAATTATGTCATGGCTTTGTTTGTTCTATTGATACTAAATTATAGAGATGGCTTATCTATAGGTTGGGTAATAAGTTTAACAAATATTAGCATATTTGTTATAGTAGATTTGTGCTAGTGGGTCAATCATATAGAAGAGAGATTTAGATTTACAAATATGGTTTGTTACTTATGATATATTCTTTGTTTGCAAAAGAAATATTTTCTTATAAAAATCTCACCTTACATTAAGCTATCATTCATTCTATTACACCCATGATTAAAGAATTACAAAAAATGGAAAAATCAAATTAACCTATTAGAGCCAATGTAAAAAATCTAAGTAATATAAAGAAACGTATAACATAGACCTACTTAAAAAATGTAAATTACGTCCACTAAAAACAAAGAAAATGACACATCAAACACACAGACACAGACCAGCAAACACACATATCTTTATTTGTTGGAACACATTAATAAAAATAAAAATTTAAATAATAAAATATAATGTGATTATAATACAATAGCTCTACAAAAAGAAAGAAAAAGAAAGAGAGTAAATTCCTAGCAAAAAGAAAGCCATTAAAAGATCTCATCAATAAATATTTGGTCAAATACAAAATAAAAATAAAAATAAAAACTGTATACCATTCAGAAGGTAATTAAGTAATTAATTAGAAGGCTGAATGTAGGGAACCATTTCGCATCGCATGGAAATGTAGCTCAGCCTCCACATGGAAAACCAGTGGAGAGTGAGTGGTACACAGGACCACACCCCCAGAGAAGTTTTCCCATGGGGAATCAGGACTGCATTATACCTAGGCCACTATGAGACTTGCTTTTGCTAAAACTCCCCCACCCTGAATTGAGGCATAAGTGCTTACTGTAACTTCCTAAAGTCTGTGCTAAACCTCTCAAGTATGAAGTGCCAGTGGTTCAACCACTTTTTCCGTTGATCTGCAACATCCTTCTCTTTGAAGTAAATAGCAACATTCTTCCCTTCGTTATCTGTAAAAGGTAATCACCTGCAGTGAACCTGTGCATAGTAAATAAGGACTACCCTCCATGCAATGTACCCAGAAAAGCAATAAAAACCTGTCCAGGTAGGGACTGGGGGCCTCAGACTCTCTTGCCCTCTTTCTCTCTCTCTCTCTCAGAGAATGGCCATGCCGTCCCTTTTTCTCCACAGGACTTCTGTTTTCCATGCGTATTTGTTCACTAGCAGCCACAACACACATGGATCCTGAAGGGCAGGATCCACCTCAGCTGAATATTGAAATGCATTATATGTCAGATAAATTAGTGCTGTGGGGAAAAATCATTCCTAAAATACTCATGTCTAAAAATGAAAGAATGAAAATAAATTTAACATTTCATTCAGGTGTTAGAAAAATAATTAAGACAATATTAAAAAAATATAAGATTTGTAAAGGAATAAGCAAAAATAATCAAACTGCTTCTAATAAAGGTAATGAACTAAACAAAACATCAATTAATTTATTAAGAGAAAAACATCAGGTAAATCATATACAACAGGATAAATGCTAAGAAAGCAATATCTACAGATACAGGAAAATTTAAAAAAATCATATTATATCTTACTTTGATCAACAAAATTTATTTTGAAGCAGAAATTATAATATGGCATAAATAATTTTCAAAGAAAATATGATTTACCAAAACAAGCATATATAAAGTCTAGGAGGAAAAAATTGAGTATATTCTCCTATAAAGTACCTGCACTACCCATGAAGTGGAATGGAATTATTTGAAGGTAGATTTAAATTAGTTCTAAATATATAGCAAACTCTAGAGAAACCATGAAAAACTTTAGCTATGTTTGATATGCTATGAGAGGAAAGAAAGCTAAATCATAAAAATGCTTAATTAAAATCAGAGAATACAGAGAAAAACAAAGTAATATTTTTCAAAACAAAAAGAAAAACAAAACAAGTTCAACAAATAAAATTACAAACATGGAAGACATTAATACAACCATATCCATAATAACTTTAAATGTAAATGGCCTAAATACACTAATTAAAAGACAAAGCCTGACAACGTGGATAGAGAAAATTCAAACCTCAACTGTATGTTATCTATAGGAAAGCCACTTTAAAAACTGCATATACAACTGCAGATAAATGAAAAATAAACAGAGAACTATACCATGCTAACTAACACAATCAAAACAAAGCTGTGGTACCTATATTAATTTCAGACAAGGCACAATTTATAGCAAAGGAAAATTATCAGTAATAAAGAAGAGGGTTATATAATTATAAAGGGGTAGATTCTCAAGAAGACACAACAATCCTTAGCATAGAAGTACCTAATAACTGTCAAAATAAATGAGTCAAAATCGATGAAACTACAAGGAGAAACAAACAAATCCACTGTTATAGTTGAAATCTTTAGCATGCTTCTATTAGTGACTGACAGATCCGGCAGGCAGAAGATCAATAAGGATATAGTTGAACTGAACAACACCATCAATCAACTGTATATAATTGATATTTATTGAATGTATCATTCAATAACAGCAGAATAAACATTCTTCTCAACTTACATGGAATATTCACTAATACAGACCATATTCTTAGCCATATAAAGCACAGTTCTAAAACTTTAAGATAATAGAAATCATAAGTTTTCTTTGAGACCACCAATTAAACTAGAAACCAATAACAGAAAGGTAGCTGAAAATCTAAAAATATTTGGAGATATAACAACAAACACACTTCTACTTTAGGAAAGTAGAGTATAAAAAGCAACTTAAGACTGAAGCATGAAAATATAAGGAAATAATAAAAATTATTATTAGAACATTAATCAATTAAATTTAATATAAATTAATAGGAAAAAATCAGTGTAACCAAAAGGTGATTCTGTAAAAATAATAAAACTGATAAACTTCTAGCTAGGATAACTTAGAAAACAGAAAGAAAACAAACATTACTAATATAGGGAAATGGGGTCATTGGTACCGATCTTTTGTCTCTTCCAAACAAAATTTTAAAAAACACCACAAACAACTCCACTGCCCACAAACCTGATAAATGAAATAGACCAGTTCCTGAAAAGACACAACCTAATGACAGTTTGTGTGCCAAGATAATAAATTCTCTAATTCAGCAGTCCCCAAACGTTTTGGCATCAGAGACTGGTTTCATGAAAGAAAATTTTTCCATGGACTGGGTTGGGGTGTGGTTTGGGGATGGTTTGGTGATGATTCAAGTGTATTACATTTATTCCACACTTTATTTCTATCATTATTACATTGTAATATATAACGAAATAATTATACAACTCACCCTAGTGCTGAGTCCATGGGAGCCCTGGGATTATTTTCCTGCAACTAGATGGTCCTGTCTGGGGGTGGTGGGAGAAAGTGACACCCAAATTGTGTTGTTTATGTCCTGTCTACTCCATAATCTTGTTTTCATTGCTGTCACTGAAGAAAACCCTGCTTCACAAAGATAGGATGTTGGAAATGGAAGCAGGTTTTTCACTGCTTTTGTGGCAATCTCAGGATATTCCACCTTGACTTTAATCCAGAACGTACGTAGATTTGAAGTTGTCTCACAGCCACCGTTATTTGTGATCTCAAGCAGTTGAGTGTCTTTGAGCATGCACAAAGTTGATTCACCTGGCTTATTCACAAATGGGTCACAGATCCATTCCTTCCCAGGTTGAGGGTCTTTTGTGATTTGGAAGTAGTGCTCAAACTCTTTTGAAAGCTGAAGTACATGATCATGTACCAGCTAGGAGAAAGAAGTCCCTGGCTCAGTCTCTTTCAAGATTTCTGCAAAGGTTTAAAACATGTCAAAAATCCCAATGTTCACTCATTGCCTCCAGATTCCAATTTGTCTTTGAATGCAGCCACTTTATCTGGTGGCTTAAACACTGTTGTCATTCTCTCCTGAAGTGACAGATTGAGTTTATTGAGCAGGTTGAATACATCACACAAGTAAACAAGTTTTGTGACCTATTCTGTGTCACTGAAATGTGCTGCCAGTGCTGCCACTGTTTTTCTAAAAGACATCTTGGAGTGGCTCTCATAACTCAGAAATTCTGAGACACTGGTCTACCTTTATAAAGCCATCACACTTCTGTGTAGTAGAGAAGATGTGTGTACTCTGCATCAATTTTCTCAGAGAGCTGTGTGAATAGACATAAGTTAAGTGTGTGTACGTTAATAAGGTTGACAAATTTAATCACACCCTGGAAAATGTTTTTAAGTTCAGGTGATATTTTTCAGCTAGCCAACATTTCTCTATAGATAACACAGTGCATAGGCTCACATTCAGAAGCAACATCTTTGACCTGAACAATAAACCAGAAAGCTGTCCAGTCATGGCAGCCACTTCAACCATGCATATACTGACATGATATGACCATTTCAGTTCTCCTGATATGTAATCATTTGAATACTTGAATAGTTTTGAAGCTGTGGCATTGGTTGGCAACCAAAGTACACATAACATATCCTCATGCACATACTGAAAAATGTGTATTGCATAAAAACAAGCATTGTTGCCTTGTTGTCAAAATCAGTAGACTTGTCAACCTGAACTGTATGCCATGGTGGCTCATTAGCCCTCTCTAACAATTGTGCTTCAGTATCTTTTGCTATTTTATTAATTCCTCTGGTTATGGTGCTAGCCAAAAGAGGAACACATGCCATCTTTTGAACTGCAGCCTCTCCTAAAAGTTTATGACAAGTGTCCTTATCAGCAGGCAGGATCAACTCTTCACTAATAATAAAGGGATTCTTAGCTTTAGAAATACAGTTAGCCACTAAGAAGGACTCTCTCAGTTCAGACACATTTGATGATGTGGTGGCTTTCAATAATTGCTTCTGTTCTTTGTGTCCACATTTCTTTTGAAAAACTCCAAAGGCTTGTCTTTCAATGCAGGGTGCTTTGCAAAGCAAAGCTTTGCTTTGCTTTGTGGCAAAGCAGTTTTGAATGTTTCATGGCTTCCTTGATCACTGTACACTATACAAAGTAGGTTTAGAGAATGTGAATCACCTGTTACAATAAGCCTGTAATTTAAATGGGACTCTTTTTATTTTCTTTTAAATGCATATTTCTTTTCTTTTCTTTTTTTTTTTTTTTTTTTTTTTTTTTTTTTTTTTTTTTTTTTTTTTTTTTTTTTTTTTTTTTTTTTTTTTTTTTTTTTTTTTTTTTTTTTTTTTTTTTTTTTTTTTTTTTTTGGCAGTCGTAGCATCTCCTGCTGTCTCATCACTGGGTCTTTTCTCCTTTTCAAAGAAGCTCTCCAGAGACATTGTTTTTTTATTCATTTTGGCTAGAGTTAGCTTGTGGGCTTACCAAAACTGACTGAGACAAGTGCACAGTGTGGGAAAGAGGTGCAGATGGAAGTGGTAAACTAAATAATGGGTGTGCCATGCATGGACTAAAATAAGTATCAGATTCTGTCTTAAAGCCTGTCACCAGATACAGCTGTACAGCTCAACTCACTTCCCACTCTAAAGCCTCCACCAGACGCAGCTTAATTTTCACTTGCCACTCACTAATAGGGTTTTAACGTGGGTCTGCAAGCAATTGATTTATTATGGTCTCTGTGCAGTCAAACCTCTCTGCTAATGATGGTCTATATTTGCATCACTGTCTCAGCTCCACCTCAGATCATCAGGCATTAGATTCTCATAAGGAGTGTGCTACCTAGATCCCTCACATGAGCAGTTCACAATAGGGTTCACTTTCCTATGAGAACCTCATGTTGCCACTTATCTGACAGGAGGCAGAGAGCTCAGGTGGTAATGTAATTGATTGAGGAAAACTATAAATACAGATGAAGTTTTGTTTGCTTGCCTGTTGTTCACCTCCTGCTGTGTGGACCAGTTCCTAAGAGGACACAGACTGGTACTGATCCATGGCCTGGAGGTTAGGGACCCCTGCTCTAGCTGGCTTATACTTATTAAATAAATTGAATCAGTGATTAATACTTTTTCAAAACGGAAAGCACCCAGAGGTTTCATTCAAGGATTCTACCAAATATTTAAAGAATAAACAATACTTGTTCTTTAGGATCTCTCCCAGGAAACAAAAACATGGAATGCTTCCTAACCCATTCTATGAGATCAACATTATCATAATAACAAAATTGGTTAAAGATACTATAGGAAAGAAATACTAAAAATCAATCTTCCTCTGAATAATGTAAAATTGTTCAAAAAATTTTTATGAAATCAAATTTAACAATATATAAAAGGAATCATATATCATTATCCATTGCAATTTATTTCTGATATGCAAGGTTGGTCTGATACACACAAATAATTGATATAATCCATCATACTAACAGGCTAAAGAAAAAAAAATTATCATTGTATCAATAAATATAGTAAGATAATTTTGTTAAACCCAACACACAAAGAACATCTACAAAAAAATCTATAGCTAACATCAAACTTAATGGTTAGAAATTAAATAACTTTCTCTTAAAATCAGGAATAAAGCAGGATGCCCTGTCTGATCACTCCTATTCAACAATGCACTGGAATTTCTAACTAATGCAATAAGACAAGAAAATAAAACAAATGGTATGTAGATTATGAAGGAAGATATAAAAACTGGCTATGTTTATGACTGAATATGTAGAAAAGGAAAAATTGTCCAAAGAAACCCTCTTAGAACTAATAAGTGATTAGAGAAAATTTTCAAGATACATAGGGTTAACATACAAAGTGAATTACTTTGCTATATAACAGCCCTGAACAATTAGAATTTGAAATTAAAAACACAATATTAGTTAAATTAACAGCAAAATTTTGAAATGCTTAGGTATAAATGTAACAAAATATATACAGGTTCCACATAAGGGAAACTATATAAATCAGATTTATTTTTTTTAATTGAGAAATATTTTATAGTATTTTGATGTGAACACTGGCCCATAGTGTCTGCGGTGTTGTGGATAAGATGAGACAAATTCATATGGACTACCAAGTCCTGTGGAGAATAAGGGACAGCACAGCCACTCTCTCAAGGGGAGAGCACTCCAGAGCACCTTGGCAACTCTCTCAAGAGAAGAGCGCCACAACCCTTGCCTTGACAAACTTTTACTGGCTTTCTAATAACATACAGCAAAGAAGGTTTTCATTCATTATACTTAGGTTTACTTTAGGTAATTACTTTTTACAGGTAGCAATAGAAAGAATGTTACTGATTACTTCTAACAGATTAACAAGGAAAACATGTTGCAAATGCAAGGGACCATGAGAGTGATTGGTCTGGTTATACTTCAATCTTTGGGAAATTAGCACAGACTTCAGAAAGTTACTTTAAAGATATGCAATAAACATTTACTGCCTTGACTCAGGGTGAGGGAGGTTTAGCGAGAGCAAGTCTCAAAGCAGGCCTGATTTCCCACAGGAGGACTGATCTGTGGGTTTGGCAACCTGTGTGAACCCACCTTCTTATGGACTCTCCCATAGGGTTGAGCTACAATTGCCATTGCCAGGCAGATCAGTTCCCCACAATATTTTATTTTATAAGAACTAACTAACTCCTCATATTTTCTTAATCCAATGAAAAATTTAGAGAAGGAAGTGAAGCTTGTGAAAGGAAATACTCCTGTAACCACTTTGTCCTACCTTAGAGGAGAGTGGCTCTGTTCCTTTACTGGAAATGTTATAATACCCCTTAAAACCAAAGTGTACAGGAGTTGAACAGCTGTTCTTTCAGTCATTCCAAGAAACAGCTGGAACACAAATCTAGACAGTCATTCGCCAAAGGGTCTACTTTCCTACTGCCAAATTTGCTTTTGCCAGGCCTGCAATATAAGAAGAGAGACCTCTCAAGGGGGAGGGGATCTTGCATTAGAACGAAATCCAGGCTGTGTTCAGAAGTTGTCCTGGCCTGCACTGCTCTATGTAAAATAATGTGAGAGAGGGAGTGGGAGTGTGGTAAGGGTGATATACTTGAATTTTGTTATGCTGACCTTGGCCTAATTAGTTTTTCCTTTTCTCAATAAAGCTTATTTCTTAATTCATGCTGTGTGACAATGTGTTGTTGAGAAATTTATTCTTCCCTTTTGCACGACAGATGGTAGCCCTGGAGGGACCCACCTGATACAACATATGTTCAGGTTTCCCTGAAAGCTATAGTTATCAGATAATGAGTGATGTTGTCTGTTCCTTTCACCCGTCTTCCTAGTGCAAGTGGTTGCTCATGCTAGAGTCTGGCAACCTGTGAATATCTTCCTACAATAGGTAGCTAGCTGTGCAATGGATAGAACAAGTTCTAACCAGAGCTGCATATACTGAGTAAGGACCAAGGTTCTCTAGCATATGGATACCTGGCTTCCATAGCCATTCAATACATGATGTCTAGTTTAAGGTAGAAAACACATATCCTTTCTGTTATATTTGTTTTTAAAAATAGCAGAAACTCACGAAAGGAAGGCTGCCCCCCCACCCTGTGGGCTGTTTAAACAATCTTGGACTTGAAGCAAATATTCATTTTAGTTTAATGACTATTATAAAGTAGAATAGTTGCCTCTATATATATATATCCTTGATAATTGTCATTCATGTTTTATTTTGAAATTATAAGCCCATTGTCATGTTAAAGAATTGCTACATTTGAGTCTTAGAGAGATTTATTTTGTTAAATTGTAAAAAAAAAGCTATACTAGTATTGCCATCATCAACTTTCTTCAACAAGAAAACAGTGGAACAGTGACTCCTTTAGAAAATCTTCCAATAGTGGATTTGAAACTTTCATCTTTCAAAATTTAGTGGAATCATACCTTTCTCTCTGACCAATTGTGGATGACTTAGCCCTCTTTTGTTTTGTTAAGGTCTTTAAAAATTCTTCATTATAATTTTCTTTATGTTATTATTACCTCTAGACATGAAAGAGATTTAAAAAAGCATTTTTTTCTTTGTCCAATCAAGCATATTAGAGTATTTGAGAATAGCTTAGAAAAAAATAATTGGGAAATGCTACATTTATCAGAGCTAAATAATTGTGTTATGTTATAATTTTCAACAATGGAAAATTGAAATATTTGTCAGATAACCACAGTTATAAATTAGGAAAGAAAAGAGGAGAGAGAGAGAGAAAGAAGAAGAAAGAAAGAAGAAAGAAAGAAAGAAAGAAAGAAAGAAAGAAAGAAAGAAAGAAAGAAAGAAAGAAAGAAAGAAAGAAAGAGGAAGGAAGGAAGGAAGGAAGGAAGGAAGGAAGGAAGGAAGGAAGGAAGGAAGGAAGGAAGGAAGGAAGGAAAAAAAAAGAAAAAGACATATAACCCAGTAATAAGATTAACCTTCCAGGAGAAAGACGGTGGGGAAGTTGATGGGAGCTGAGCCCACTTGCTCAAGCACCCAAGTGAGACACTTAGCTGATCTTCTGAAAAGCAAAGTGAACAGCCAACAGAATCTTAGCTGATACAAAGTTTGGAAGCCAAAGTATGCTGAGGATACTTCAAAAATGGGCAGTAAGGAAGTTATATAAGCAGATGGGGAAAATCCCCAGGCATGGCACCTAAAATTGCAGCTGCTGTGGGGACAACATCCAAGGAGACCCCAGTAAGGCATAGCAGCTTAGAGGTTCCATCTCCTCCCAGGGTGAGGACACCAGATCCTTGCTGGGAGTGACTTGAATGCACAAAGTCAACAAGGAGAGACAGGCTGCACACACACAGCTGGCTGCTCACCCTAGCTGCAGGAGCTGTCACCAGCCAAGACAGTGCCAGAGAGTGGGGGGAAATTCTGGCTGCACCTTGAGCCTGGGGAAGAGGACACTAGCTGTTACTGAGGTAGACTCTTGACTTGCCAGAGAATTGCAGTATGCGGAAAGCAAGGCAGTAGCTCAGAGCTGCAGCAGTAGGACCCAGAGAGACTATTTTCAAAAGGAAACTGAGGCATACTGGGCAGGAACCATGTGTGGTCACAGCTGCCCCACCAAAAAGGAAGGAAGATTATGTGTGATTGCTCCTACTCAGTGAATCAGGTGGATTGATCAAAGGACTGCAAAGCCAGGTGGTTTCTCAGCATGGAGTGGAAAGTCCAAGCTGCGAAGTTCTGTGAGAGCAATGGGCTGGAAACTGGGCACCCATGATGTAGGCGAGACTGAACCACCTTCCTTGGCAGAAACACAGGGAAGGAAAAATTGAGCCCAACACTCCACTGCTTACACAAGCCAGAAAGATCTGCAAAACCAGCTAGGCAGTCTTAACCATCATGGGGCTTTTCCTCAAGAGCAAAACAGCAAGACTAATGCGTTAAAGGGCCCATTTGAACTATCCACAGGGAGACAAAGTACATTGTCTCCATATACCAAATAACTCATTACTCTTGGTCTCATTTTTCATACTTTCTGTTCAGATTCTATATATTTTTCATATTATTGTTATTCTAAATCCCACACAGCACTCTTCCCTGGTCTTACTCCATTTTTTCATCTTCCTGATCTTTCTTACTGTTTTTGGAAACTTTATTTTCTCTCACACTACCCTATGTTCCTATCTCTTACTCTTACTATTTCTCCTCCATCTAACCTCACATAAGTGCTCTTTTTGCTGAAGTCAGCTCACATTCTTTTTCAACTCTTATAGTAGTCTTAATTACTTTCCATCTTAATAAACTCTGGCTAGTTGGGTAAAATATCATGGCTATTGCTGTACTTCTCCAACAGATTCCTATTTGTCTGCTATTTGTTTGTACTTTAAATCCCATAGGATACTCTTCCCTTGTCTTACTCCATTTTGTCTTCCGCGTGTCCCTGATCAGTTGAGTGAGGAATTTTATTTTATTTTTTAACCTCTCTATCCTGGGCTTTACTCCTTACAATTATTAGTTTGCTTCCCCCATCCTCTCAAAATCATTGTTTTACTGCAGACATTCATATTCACTTTTTTCTTTTGTATAATATTCTTATTCCCATCTATCTTTATTAAACTTCATTCAGGTGTACTTCCTATCAACATTGCTATGGTTTTTATGCAATTTCACTCTCATTGGTCCAATATCTTTTAGTTTTACTTCAAACATCATAGAATACACCTGCCTTTCCCTACCCCATTTTTGCCATCACCCTTATGTGTTTTACTTACATTTTAAAATTTGTTCTCACTCTCTCTTCACCTCAGTTCTATCCCTACTCTGATCAATTCTCCTCCTTATTTCCACTCAAAATCAGTTACTCTTCTTTTAGTCATCTCAAATTCCCTTTGTCCTATCTTATAATATTCTCAATCTCTCTTCACCACTATTAATCTTTGCTCAATTGTGGTTGATATTGCTGATGTGGTAGAGGGAATTCTATTTGCTGTTATAGGTTTGGTTGTCTAGTAATACTGCTCTGTTAACCACCACCTGTACAACAGCATAAAAGATGAGGTGGGAGTTGTTACAACCAATAAGCCTACTAGAGAGGAGAACCCACCAACAAAGAAGCCATCAATAAGTAAAGCCCCAAAACAAGCCAGTCCACACAAAGAAAAGAAAGCACAACCCTAGACCATCCAGGCAAGGAGATCAAAGAGACGGTACCACTGGGTCCCACAGAACTCCTAACACAGAAGTCTATCCCACATAAGCAGGCAGGAAAAGCAGAGCACCCTGAGATGCAGAAACAAACAAAAAGAGTGACCTAAAAGGGGGAGACAAAGAAAGAACCCTCAATCAAAAGAAATAGAAGAATCCACAGTAAAAGGGCTAAATGAAATGGAGGCAAGCATCTATCAGACATAGAATTAAAAAACATGGTTATAGTGATGTTCAAAAAACTCAGTGACAGCTACAAGGAACTGGGTGGGAATTACAACAGCATTATAAAGGAAATAGAAACTACAAACAAGAAACAGGAAGAAATGAAGAATACAATATCCGAAATAAAAAATACACTACAAGGAATTACAAGCAGGCTGGATTAAGCAGAGGAACAAATCAGTGAGCTGGATGACAAGGCAGGAAGAAACACCCAAGCAGAAAACAAAATGAAAAAATACTTTAAAAGTATGAAAATAGTTTAAGGGAACTTAAGGACAACATGAAATGTAACAACATTTGTATCATACGATACCAGAAGGAGAAGAAAAGGAGCAATGGATAGAAAACCTGTTTGAAAAAATAATGATAGAAAATTTCCCTAATATGGAGAAGGGAAAATCCATGTAATTTCAGAAAGCACGGAGGGTCCCAATCAAGATGAACATGAAGAGGCCTACTGCAAGACTCATCTTAATTAAAATATCAAATTTCAAAGAAAGGAGAGAATCTTAAAGGCAGCAAGGGAGAAACACAGTAACATACAAGGGAGCTTCAATCAGGCTAGAAGCTGATTTTTTTCAACAGAAACACTACAAGCCAGTAGGGAATGGCAAGAAATATTCCAAGTAATGAGAAGCAGAGGCCTTCAACCAAGAGTACTCTACCCAGAAAAGCTCTCATTTAAAATGGAAGATTAAATAAAGGGTTTCCCAGAGAAAAGAAGATTAAAAGAATACAACTCTACCAAAGCAGGACTGTAAGACATGCTAAATGGACTGCTTTAAGAAGATGAAGGAAAAGAGTGAGAGAGAGAGAGGAACACAAGTACAAAAGGGGAAAAGTGAATAAATACTTACCAATAATAAATAACCTTAAATGTAAATGGATTAAATGCTCCTATCAAAAGACATAAGGTAGATGAATGGATGAGAAAACATGACCCACATATATGCTGTCTACAAAGATACCCACCTGAAAACAAAAGATCCACAGAGACTAAGAGTGAAGTGTTGGAAGAAAATATTACAAGCAATAAGACAGAAAAAATTCCAGCATAACAACAGTTATATCAGACAAAATCAATTTGAAAACAAAGGCTATAAAAACAGACAAAGAAGGCCATTTCATAATGCTAGAGGGAAGCCTTCTTCAGGAAGCTATAAATATGCACCCCACAGAGGAGCACCCAAATATGTAAGAAAAATCTTCGAAGACTTCAAAGAAGACATAGACAGCAACACACTTATAACTAGGGGGTTTTAAAACCCCATCGTCAGCATGGACAGATCTTCCAAACAAAGAATCAACAAGGATATTTTGGTACTGAACAACATGCTAGATCAAATGGACATAACTGATATATACAGAACCTTTTACCCCAAAGAAGTAAAATATACATTTCTTTCAAGTGCAATGGAACATTTTCAAAGTTAGACCACAAGATAGGACAAAAAAGAAGAAATAATTTCAAGAAAATTGAAATTATATCAATCATTGTCTGAGATCACAAGGCCTGAAACTAGAAATGAACCTCAAGGAAAAAAAAACAAAAACAATCAAATCCATGAAGACTGAATAACATGTTATTAAATAGCAAATAGGTAAATAATGAAATCAATGAAGAAATAGAAAAGATTCTGGAAACAAATGAAAATGGATACACAACTACCCAAAACCTCTTGAATACAGTGAAGGCAGTCCTGAGAAGGAAGCTTATAGCAATACAGGCCAACCTAAAAAAGATAGAAAATTTTCAAGTGAACAACCTAAGCAAATATCTGCAAGAAGTAGAAAAACAACAACAAACAAAACCCAGAGCAAGTAAAAGGAAGGAAATAATCAAGATTGGAACAGAATTAAATGGTTTAGAGGTTAAATAACAATTCAAAGGATCAATAAATCCAGGAGCTGGTTCTTTAAAAGATAACCAAAATTGATAAGCCTTTAACCAGACTCATCAAGAAAATAACTGAGAGGACTCAAATAAATAAAATCAGAAATGAAAGAGAAGAAATTACAACTGATACCACAGAAATAAAAAGGATCATAAGAAATTACTAGGAACTTCAATATGCCAAGAAATTTGAAAACACAGGCAAAATTGACAAATTTCTAGAAACATATAATCCACCAAAACTGAGTCAAGAAAAAGCAAAAGTCCTGAATAGACTGATAACAGTGAAATTGAAGTGGTAATAAAAAATTCTCAGTACACAAAAGCCATGGACCAGATGGCTTCACAGAAGAATTTTACCAAGCATTTAGGAAAAAGCAAACACTGATTATTCTCAAACTAATCCAAAATATCCAAGAAGAGGGTAAACTCCAAATCTCTTTTTATGAAGCCAGATTATCCTGATCCCAAAAGCAGATAAAGACATGACAAAGAAAGAAAATTACAGGCCAATATCCTTGATGAACATAGATGCTAAAATGCTTGACAAAATATTGGCAAACTGGATTCAGCAATATATTAAAAAGATCATACACCATGATCAAGTGGGATTCATCCCAGGAATGCAAGGCTGTTACAATATACCCAAATCAATAAATGTAATGTAGCACATAAATAATATGAAAGACAAAAACTACATGATCACATCAATAAATGCTGTGACAGCATTTGATGAAGTACAATAATGATAAGAATGCTCAGCAAAGTGGGAGTAGAAGGAACATACTACAATGTAATAAAGACTATATATGAGAAACCCACATCCAACATCATACTAATTGGGCAAAAAGTGGAAACTTTTCCCCCAAGATCAGGCACAAGACAAGAATGTTTGATTTTACCATTATTCAGCATAGTTTTGGAAGTTCTAGCCACAGTGATGAGACAAGAAAAATAAATAAAAAGCATCCAAATTAGAAAAGAGGAAGTAAAACTTTCACTTTTTGCAAATGACATGATAGTGTACATAGAAAACCCTAAAGACTCCACCAAAAAAATCTATTTGACCTAATAAATGAAATGACAAAATGCTGGGATTCAGAAATCAAAGACAACATTCAGAAAGCAAAAGTATTTCTGTACATTAACAATGAAATATTAGAAACAGGAGTTAGGAAACAATCACATTTACTATAGCAACAAGAAAAATAAGATGCTTAGGAATAAACTTAAAGAAGTAAAAGGCCTGTACTCGGAGAACTACACAACACAGAAGAAAGAAATTAAGGAAGAAACAAATAAATATGCAGTGTTCATGGATTAGAATAATTAACATCATTAAAGTGTCCATCCTACCCAACACGATCTATAGATTCAACACAATCCCTATCCATATACCAAGGACATATTTCACAGATATAGAACTAATATTTCAAAAATGTATATGGAACAAAAAAATGACCCCAGATAGCCTCGGCAATTTTCAGAAAGGAGAACCAAGTTGGAGAAATCACAATACTTAATATCAAACTATATTACAAGGCCACTGTAATCAAAACAGTCTGGTACTGGCATAGAAACAGACACATAGACCAATGGAAGAGAATAGAGAGCCCAGAAATAAACCTATGCTCTATGGTCAGTTAATATTTGAAAAAGCAGAAGGAGCATAAAATGGAGTTAAAATATCCCCTTCCACAAATAGTGTTGGGAGAACTGGAATGGTACATGCACAAAAATGAAATTTTACCACCAACTTACACCATGCACCATAATAAACTCAAGCTGTATAAAAGACTTAAATATAAGTTGTTACATCATGAAATTTCCAGAGGAGAACATAGGCAGAAAAATTTCAGATATCCCACACAGCAATATTTTCACTAATATATCCCCTAGGGAAAGGAATATAAAGAAAATAATAAACAAATGGGACTACATCAAATTAAAAAGCTTCTGCATGGCTAAAGAACACATCAACAAAATGAAAAGGGGATCAACAGTATGGAAAAATGTATTTGCCAATCATACCTCAAACAAGGCTTTGATCTCCAAAATATATAAAGAACTCACATGGCACCACCCCAGGAAGACAAACAATCCAATTAAAAAATGGGCAAAGGACCTGAACACATACTTCAAGGAGGACATACAGAGGGCCTCGAGACATATGAAAGGATGCTCAGCATCACTAACCATAAGAAAGATGCAAATTAAAGTCACAATGAGATACCACTTCACACCTGTCAGAATGGCCATCATAAACCAACACACAAATGCTTGCAAGGTTGTGGAGAAAAGGAAAACCTAGTACACTGTTGTGGGTTGCACACTGGTGTAGCCATTGTGGAAAACAGTATGGAATTTCCTCAAAAAAACTAAAAGTGGAGCTGCCTTTTGATCCAGCAATTCCACAGCTGGGATCATACCCTAAGAATCCTGAAACACCAGCTCAAAAGAACCTATGCACCCCAATGTTCATAGCAGCACAATTTACAATAGCCAGGTGCTGGAAGCAACCTAAGTGCCCATCAGTAAATGACTGGATCAAAAAAACTGTGATACATTTACACAATGGAATACTATACAGCAGAAAAAAGGAGCTCATAAGATTCATGACCGCAAGGCTGGAAATGGAGAGCATTGTGCTAAGTGAAATAAGCCAGGTAGTGAAAGAGAAATACCATATGATCTCACCTATAAATGGAACAAATTGAAACAATCAAATGAGCAAAATAGCTCCAGAGACAGAGAAATAAAGAACTGAGAGTGGTCAGAGCAGAGGTGGTAGGTGAGTAAAAAGGGAAAGTTCTAGTCAAGGAACATGAATAGAGAGAGGACTCATGGGCCGGGAAAATGGGATGGGGATTAAATGTGGGAGTGGGAAGGGGTGCGGCAGGCAGAGAAGAGCAATGGGAAAAATGTGGAACAACTGTAATGAACAACAATAAAAAAAAAAGATTAGCTTTTCAGGAAGATATTTATATTTCCCTTAGGGCTAGGAAGAAAAATATAACATTACTAGAGTTTAGGGAGGTTTTTCATTTGTATTTTCTTCCTAAATTCAAAGTATGCATAAACTTTGCAAATGTGAAATATAAGGTGGGACCCCCACCAAAAAGAAACTGGAATTATATTCTGGATGGTGGACTCCTTGTGGTACAGGCTTCCTTACTAGGTGAGTGTTTCAGGAACCCATGTGTATTAGTGTACCAACTGGCATTTTAATGAGAAGCTGTTTTTAGCCTCAGTGATTTTTTTAAAAGAATCTTTCACTGCGTTTGTCCATTTCAGGATGGGTGATTCATGAGAGAGCACCTACCTACACCATGCTGAATGTTCAGCAGTTTTTGTCCCAAAATAGCATGAGTCTTTGGCCCCATCCTTCGTATTCACCAGATGCATCTTACCTGGGGCAACTGTTTTTTTTTTTTTTTTTAGGGGGGTGGCTCCAGGATAAGAAAAGTCCTCAAAGTGAAATGTTTTGAGAATGTGGAAGAGATGAAACAGTAACTGGCAGAAGCACTAAAAGACACCAAAATTGATGAGTTCAAAAACTCTTTTGACCAGTGGAAAAAATGTCTTAATAGGTGTATTGCATCAAATAGAGAGTATTTAAAGGTGACAGAAGTTTAAACATGTAAGGATACACAAATTTTTATAAAGAAATTCTGGTTTTGGGGGGTCCCCCCAAAAGTCAAATCAATTTTCTATATTTAGCAACAATACAAACTTAGTTTAGGTTAATTTACTTTAAATTAAGGTAAAGAGGAGCAGGTTTTGCTGCTTTTCTGTTTTTCTCTTTTTTTCTTTTCTACTCTTCTCTCTCATTTTTGTTATCTGTTTTTCTCTTCTGCTTTTCCTTGCCTTTGTGTTATCTCACTTAATTGATCATTTTACTCAAAATAGATTAGAGTTTCTTATTTTTATTATTCTAAACATTTAACATTATTCTAAAATATTTTATAGCAAAACTGCAAATAACATCTATGTTAATGTAATCTAAGTAAACTAATATTCCATTTCATTACCCAAACTAACATAAATACCAACATAATTTTTCAGCAATATAAGGAAAAAAAAACTAATGTTATTTTTAAATTAACCTTTTAATATAATTTTATTTACGTACAAATGCATCTAAAGTTTTTAAATGTACAGCTCTGTTAATTTTTACAAAGAGCACATAGCTGTGAGGAGAAAAACCAGCACCTTGGGAGACACCTATACCTACCCAGAATAGATCCCTACTTCTCCCCATAGTTAAAACCAACTTCAACTCTTCTTGCATTGCATAATTTTACCAGCTTTGTAAACATTGGAGTCATAGAGTACATACTTTTTTTTGTCTTATCCTTTTCATTCAATATTATGTTTGCATGAGATTCATAAATATTGATGTTTGTAACTTTGGTTGCTAACATAGCATTTGATTTTATAATATACCACATATTTTTCCTACTGTTAATGCATATTTTTGGATATTCCTAGTGTAGAGATTTTACAAATGTGTGTATACATTTCTATTGGGTATAGAGCTAGAAACAGAATAGGGAATGTATAGATAGGTTTATGTACTCAATGCCAGAAGATTTATAAATGATTTTATCAATTTTCAAAGCAAACCAGGAGTATATTAAAGGCTGATTATTAAATGTTCTTACCAAACATAACATTTCAGTCTTTTAAGTTTTGCCAATTTTGCTGGCATAACCTTGTTGTTTTAATTTGTACTTCCTTAATAACTGGTGAGATCAAGCACTTTACCATATGATTGTTGGTAATTTGGGTATTCCTTTATTTTCATGTGCTTAGTCTGTTGCCTATTTTTTATTGTATTATGTGTTTATGTATTTATCTGTAGTTCTGTTAAATTCTGAATGAATCTTTTGCTATCAAACAAACACCTTCTTTCATTTTGGGGGGATTGTATTTCAATCCTATTGATAAGCCAATGCAATCATGCAATAATATAATAATTACAATACAGTACAATTAAGTACAGCCTATAGTTCACATTAGGGTTCACTTTTGGTGTTATACATACTATGTATCTGATGAATGTACATGAATCTACCAGTACAGTAACAAAGAAAATAGTCTCATTTCTCTGAAAATCCCATGGTCTACCTTTTTATCCTTCACTTCATCTCCCCCCCGAACCTTGAAAACTACTGATCTTTAACTGTGTTTATGTTTATGCTTTTTCCAGTTGTCGTATAGTTGCAATTATGTACTATATAGCCTCTTAAAATTGATTTATTTCACTTAACAATATGCAGTTAAAGTGCCTCCATGTTTTTATTTTTTAATAAATCTTCTATAAGTTCTTGTGTGAAGAACTTCTATAAGTTCTTTAATAAATCTACTGCAAGTTATTGTGTGAACATAAGTTTTAAACTCTTGGATAAATGCAAACAAGTGCAATTACAGATTTTTTGGTAAGAGTATGTTTAGTTTTGTAAGAACCTGACATCTTTTTTCTTTTTTTAACTTTTTTCATTTTTTAAAAGATTTTATTTATTTATTTTTAGAGAGAGGGGAAGGGAGGGAGAAAGAGGAGAGAAACATTAATGTGTTGTTGTCTCCCATGTGGCCCCCACTGGGGACCTGGCATGCAACCCAAGCATGTGCCCTGACTGGGAATCGAACTGGCGACCCTTTGGTTCACAGCCCATGCTCAATCCGCTGAGCTACACCAGAGAGAACATAACCTGGCTTCTAAAGTAACTGAAACCACTTTGCATTTGCACCAGCAATTAATGGGACTTCCTATTCCTACACATCCTCATGAACACTTGGTATTGTCAGTGTATTGAATTTTAGATATTCTGATAAACATGTAGAATTATCTCATGTTGTTTCAATTTATAAGTCCTTAATAACATATGCTGTGGAATGTATGTTTATTTGCCAGTTGTATGTATATCCTCTTTGATGAGAGGTCTCTTCATATGTTTTCTCCATCTTAAACTTTTGTTTGTTTCTATTACTGTTGAGTTTTAAGTGTTATTTTTATAATTTACATTTAGTCTTTTATAAGATATGTGTTTTGCAGACATTTTCACTCAGTTTGTGGTTTGTCATTTCATTCACTGTACAGTATCTTTTGCCAAGTAAGAGTTTTAAAATTTAATGAAGTTTGGCTTACTTTTTGTTGTTGTTTGTTTTGTCTTTCATGGATCATGTAATCGGTGTTGTATCTTAAAAGTCATTACCAACTTAGATTTGCCTATGTGGCAATATGGAAATAAAAGAGGGATTTTAAACTCAGGGAACAAGGACATCAAACATGCAAAAGAGATTTTACAATTGCTAGAGTCAGTGAATCTATGGAACCAGACTGCATAATGCCCAAAACCCCAGAAGAATGGTTCCCAAACAAGCCAAGAAAACCAAACTGCTGATAAAGCATCAAGAAAACCTGCCCCAAGAGCTACCACCTCTTGGGGTTTTAAGGTCACTTAGATTTACTTTTATGTTACTTTCTAATATGTATTTTTTTAGTTTTATGTTTATAATTTCTTTCCAAATAATTTTGTGAGAAGTGTAAAATCTGTGTTTAGATTCATATTTTTGCATGTGGATGTCCAATCAGGATTCATTGCTCCCCTCCCCCACATTGATATTTAGATGTCCTGTGCTTTCCATTATTAGTTTCTTGTTTATTCTTTTCATTTTTCCTTGTGCATATATAAACAGATACCTGTATATTCACTTAGATTTTTTCATTGTTATATGAAAAGTAGCATACCTTGAGTACTACTTTGCACTTGCCTTTTTTCTTCAAAAATTGTAAGCCAGAAATTATCTGTGTCAATTCATAGATCTCTAACTTGTTTTTTGTCTTTTTTTCCTGTTCACATAGCACATGGTACTGTAGTGTTTACTGAATCACTCTCCTACTTATTAGCATGTAGTGTCACTTTCAGCCTTCTTCATTTGCAAAAAAAAAAAAAAAAAAAACTGCATTGAATAGCTCTGAAAAAATATATATGACTATTCAATGAATATATTAAAGTATCTATAATAATATTATATATTTATATAGCAGGTTTTTAATATAAGGTAATCTGACCGTTTATATAATGTGTATTGTATATAATATATTACATAAAACATATAAATAAAACATTTTATATAATATATATTTTCATTTTGTTTGAGGTGTATTTTCTAGAAGGAAGACAACTAGACCAAAGGTAACACATTTTGAATCTTATTAGCTGTTGCCAAAAGCACCTTCATTAAGGTTGTAACATTTTGCAGTCCCACAATTAACTTATGAGCATGCCTGTTTCCTCATAGCCACACTAGAAATTATACTCTTACACTTTATCATTTTTGGCAATCTAATGGCTAGAATATTGTATCTTGGTATACTCAGTATACTTCTAATTTTCATTTATTTTATTTTTAAAGAGAATGAACATCTTTTATAAACTTAAAGGTTATATATATACACACATGAACAAATACATATATACTTATATATGTAAACATTATATATATGTGTGTGTGTATGTGTGTATGTATGTATCTATTCTTATCTTTTTTCCAACTCTCTATGAGGTGTTGACTTTTTTTTTTTACCTCAATACTTGAGTTCATTATTGTTAGAGGTAGTAGAATTTGATCTGTTAAAATATGTCATAAGTAAAATCTCTAATGATTTCATTTGTCTTCTGACTTAGTTTATGGTAATTTTTATCACATATTTTTTAAATAAAATATTATTTTAGGATAGTTTAACTTTCAGGAACTTTGCCAAGACAATATAGAGTTTCAGTATACTCCTCATCATATTTTCCTTATTGTTAACATCTTACTGTACTGTAGTACCTTTATCAAAACTAAGGGGACAGTGTGGTACATAACTCTTAAATGAACCACAGTTTATTTGGATTTCACTAGTTTTTCTCTAATCATCTCTTTTTATTACATCATTCCATCCAAGATACCACATTCCATATAGGTTGATCGTCCATATAGAATTAGAATCAGTGTTATAGAATCTCCATTCAAGAGGTAGTTCCTAATCTCATTCTTTGTAATCGAGCTTAAATTCTGAGAAGTTCAGGTAGGGAATTAAAACCCCAAGAGGTGTGGACTGGGACAGGAGTAAAAGACAGAAAACCATACTTGGATAACAATTAAAATAAAATTAAAAAAAAAAAAACAAGAGGTGGTAGCTCTTGGGGCAGCTTGTCTTGCTTGATGCTTTATCAGCAGTTTGGTTTTCTTGGCTTGTTTGGGAACCATTCTTCTGGGGTTTTGGGCATTATGCAGTCTGCTTCCATAGATTCACTGACTCTAGCAATTGTAAAGTCTCTTTTGCATGTTTGATGTCCTTGTTCCCTGAGTTTAAAATCCCTCTTTTATTTCCATATTGCCACATAGGCATGGACCACCATAAAGGTATATTTATTGTCAGAAAAGATGTTAACATTCCTTCCCTGGTATAATCCTCTGGTGAAAGCTATCAGTTCAGCATTTTATTCTGAGTTTCCTACAGCAAGGGCTTGAGCTTTATCACCTTTTCTATGGTGACTATCATGTACCCATTTTATTGTTGACCATTCTCCATGTAGCTGCTCCCATCTGTGTAGAATTCCCAGTCAGGTTCTGTCAGCATTTGGTCCAATAGATCTGGTCTACCAGAATAAACATTGTCAGTTATTTTTAAGTAATCATGTTGGAGGTCTGAGCCTTCCTTTGAGATTGGGAGCAGATTGACTGAGTTTAAAGTAGAGGTGGTTTATAAGGTAATATCTGGGTTGTGTAATAAAATGGATTGATATTTTCCCATGGACCCTACCATCAGCCAATACCTTTTTTTTCCCCTTTCCAATAGAGTTAGGAGCTGGTGTGGTACAAATACTGTAGTAGGTTGCCCCAGCATGAATTTCTCTGCTTACTGTAAAATGTCACAAGTAGCTGTTATTGCCTGAAGGCATGGTGTGCCATCCTTCTGCTGTGTATTTGTTTCTTTAAGAGGTAGGCTGAGGGGTATTTCCCTTGGAGTTAGTGCTCCAAGTTCAATTCCTTACCTTTCCTGAATGTATAATTTGAAAGATTTGGGGACCATCTTAGCGCAGAAGTCAAAACTAGTCTTTCTTTCAAGGTGCCAAATGCCACCTGACAGCCTTTTGTACATTCATAAGGTTCAGAATCTAGTCCTTTCAAAGTATTATATAATGGTTTCACAATAAATACAAAGTTTGGTATACAAATAACACAAAATCCTATAATCTTTAAAAATCCGCAAAGCTGCCTCTGGTTCTCTGGGATTTTTATTGAAACAACCAGTTGGATTTTTTCAGTCAACATGTCAACTAGTCAACATGCTCTTAGCGCCTTGTTGCAATTGGAATCTCCGGCATGCCACCTCCTATTTGCAAATTTAGTCCCTGTCAGGCAATACTTTATATCCACTTTTTGCCAAATGATTCAGGACTATGATGGTGTGAGCAAACAATCTTTATAAGTATTGTAGCTATTAGTAAGTAGTCTATGTATTGTAGAAAAATTCCTGATTTCAATAGAATATTCATTAAATCTTTTGATAATATTTCCCCCAAAATTGTTAGGGAATTCTTAAATTCTTGTGGCAACAGAGTCCAGCAGTATTAGTTTCTGGGTCCTGCCACCCAAAGGTAAATAATAGTTTAGCCTGTTCATGAATTAGAGTGCAGAAACAAAGCATCCTTCAAGTTTCAGACTGAAAAACATTTGCTACCTCCAAGCACCATGATCCACAAAGTATAGTGGTACCTGGTTATCCTTCATTAACTTGTTCCAGAATTCATGATGAGTGTAGAAACCTACAAATACCAAACAAGTGAAGAGTGATGAAGTGTTTTCTCTTGCAGGGTAGCATTGTTTCTCATACAAGTTCTAGCAAGTGTGATGGATCCCAAGCAAACATCAAGTGCTAAAACATTTTTTTTCTCATCAAAATGCAATGAGTACAGGTTTTGACACTTTCTGAAGCCAACAAGTATCAAGGTATGATTGTATAAGTATTAAGCGTTGTTGGATAAATATCCTGGATCACATCGTTTATGGCTCCTAACATCCTGTACAAATTGATATTCATTAGAGTGAGGCTTTTTAACTGACCAAATAGGAGTGTTATAGGGAGACTGGCATAGACAACTTAATCCTGATTTTAATAATTTCTGCAATTCTAGTTGAATTCCCTCTAAAATTTCCCCTTTTAAGAGGATGTTGTATCTTCTGTGGGATTTGTGTCTTTTGTTTTAGTTCAATTTATACTGTCTGGGTATTAACCACCCTACCTGGGGTTCCATTGGCCCAAATGGCTTGATCAACCTGCTCATAAATCTTGGGTGGGAAAAGTTCAATTCTGGGTTCTTCCAGATAAGGCAGGAGTGCCTGAAGCTGGAGACCATGTTCCAAAGGGACTTCTACATATAGTTGCTGCTTCTCAGGAGAAAAAAAAGTTTTTTGTGCAGGCAATTTACAAATTAAATCTCAGCCCAAAATTGAATGGGGCAGTCTGGCATAAAGAGAAAACTATATGTAAATTTTTGATCCCCAAGCTGGCATTGTAGAGGTTGAAGGAATGTTTTCTTTCTTTCTTTTTTTTTTTAATTCTTTGGTTACAACAGTCACCATCACTTCAGCTGAACTTTTCTTGGTTAGTTTTGTCTTTAGCACTGAGTATGTAGTTCCTGTATCTATGTGGAAGTCAGTTAGCTTGTTCCCCACTGTCATTTGTACCTAGTGCTCCTGTGGAGAAATAGTAGTAGGAAAGAAGATGCCTAGAGGAGCCCCTGGGCCTCCTCATTTGTCATCAAATTCATCATTGCATTATAATATTTTATAATGATTGTTTCTATTCTTTTCATTATTCTATTTGAGTTGTGGACAGTCCTTTATCCAGTGGCCTCCCTCTGCAATAGGAACACTGATTGCTACTTAGACGGTTTCCCCCCCCTTTTTAGGTGTTCCATTTCTCCTTCTAGTTTCCCTGCATTGTTTCTAGGAAAATGATGTCCTGCTATAATTTTGTTTCTTTGCCATGGTAAACTTTAAAGACTATGTCTCCCAGCTGGAAGGCATTTATTTCCAATGGCCCATCCAAATATGGAAGCTTCCTGCTGATATCTGGGGCACTCTGCCCAATAAAAGTCATGTTTACCATCTGGATATTTCTAGTGCCTCTGGGTGATCATCAGTGTGTTTTTGATACGTTTGATGAGCCCTTTCTATTGTGAAAACTCAGAAGGATTTTCATCTGGGCTCTGTTGAATGGCTTCCATCATATTCAGGCTTTATTGTTTAAGCACTGCTTTCTTCTAGCACTACCTTTTGTAATGTTCTAAGAAAGCTCATTTCTCACTGTTCAGGTCTCAGTTTATCTCTGTCAAGGGAATTGCCTAGGCTGATTTGAGGGTCCTATTGGGATTCTCTTGATGGAAGTGATGAGCCTGTTCATTACCCTTATTTATAACCAGTCACTTTTCATCTATCATTAGCAGTATGTTATGGAGAGCCTGTACATCTGCCTAGTTTAATGGTGAGTGAAAAAAAAATGGAAATGATAAGATTTGCCATTTTCTGAGGATCCTCCTTATATGAGGGCTTGGAATTCTTCCAATTCAGTAAGTCTGAATTGGAATATGGTGTATGAGCCCAATAGTAACCAGCAGACTGGCCTTCATGGTTTATTCCACCTATAGGATATTGTCTTAAAGGGAATTGTCCTACTCTGGATAGGGATGCTCTGTGGTCAAATTGGGTACCCTGCTGGGTCTCTGGAGGGGTACCATTTCTTCATTATACAGATAGGGGTGGGGCTATTGACTCTCTGGACCCTATTTAAAGGTAATCTAGCAGCAGAGGTGGTGATGAGTGAAATACTATTGCTACTAACCCTTAGCTCAGGGCATTAAAAATATTCATTTACTAATTTCCCTTTTCTTTCTGTGTCTTACTCTCAGGGTAGTAATTTGAAGCCAATTCTCTTCTCTGCATCATTGGTCATTTCCTTTCTTTTTGAATCATTATTGTTAAAGAGATAAACACCTAGACATAAGAGATTTAATCCAATTTCCCTGACAGTTGGCGAAACAATTCCAATTGTATGATAGTGTAGTAATTTAGGAATTCATTTAGATGCTATTTTCTCCCACAGTCTAAAGTATACATAGGCTAAGCAGCGTTATGATAGGAAACCAATTCCTTTTTAGTCATCAGATGATAGCTGTACATGGACCAATCTGCTAAAATTTGGCCCAGTGTATTCCCTTTGGTACTCAAAACAAGACAACCACTGATGGCATGAAACTACAAACCCAAGACCATAAGCATAATAACCCCAGACAAAGTGGGAACACATAAACAAAACTTGGATCCATAAACCCATTATTCCAAACTAGTGCTCACAAGCAAGTTTTATTTTATCTTATCTTGTCTTATCTCCTGCCAATCAATACCACAAATGGTATTAACTGGACTCAAATGACACTAAGCCCAAGTGGCAGGGGAATCTTTCCAACTGGTACCATAAATAGTCCTAACTAGAGCCAAGTGGCACAAAGTCTCAGTGACACAAAGTCCAAGCAGCAGGGATACCCTGCAAACTGGTACCACAAATGGTTCCAATTGGACACAAGTGGTGCAAAGACCGAGTGGCACAGAACCCATGTGGTACAAAGCCCAAGTAGCAGGGATAAAGGACCCTCTGGTACGCACACTGTTTTGACTTACCCCATCTTTGAGTCTATATCCTCTGCAGACCCATTTCCTTTCACTAGCCAAGAATTTCCAGTGGCTGGTGCATTGAGAAGGATGAAGGGAAATTTCTGGAGAAAAGCCCTTGGTAGCTGATGGGAAACCCTCACCGTCTCACTCTCTGGGGGCAGCCTGCCACAGACAGCTGGGACCCCAGCCATGGCCCTCCAGGACTTATTGAGTTATATACTGTCCCAGTGGAGTCATCAACACTGCAACCAAACAAAATGAAGTTTGGCCGACTGCTGACACAAAAGCCGAATCTGTGAGGCAGACATTGGTAAAAAAAAAAAAAAAAAAAAAAGGTTTTATTAAGGTGCTGTACAACCTGGGAGGATGGTGTACTCCTGCCACAAAGACCATTGTCTCTTTCTGCTCTAGCCTGTCATTCTTATAGGCATAAAGAGGGAAAGCCTTTATTTCTATCCAATTATCTTCCTAGTTTTTGGCATTCTCAGGGCCCTATCCATTTATTTTTCTAGCTTTCTGTGTACACTCAGGTTCTGTCCATTCATGTCTCTAGCTCTCTACATGCTCAGTGTAAGAACCTTCCCCTGCCACCCTCTTGGCCAATGTAGGAATGCCCCAGTGGTTTGACTGACTTTCTACCATAACAGAGAGATAAGAGGTCCAGGGAGAGATTTGTAATCCCAAATTAAAAGGATATTTTTTAAATAATACTTTCAGATATGTAGTTAATGTTTAGATGTAACTGTAAATTCCTTGAAAAAATGACTTCTTTCAAACTCAGAATTTCTTTTACTATTAATAAATTGTGCCCTCTTCTATCCAATGAAGCCTCTTTATTCAAAGATTATATTATTTTTTAAAAGTTCTGGCTTTTTCTAGCTTAAATTTTAGAATCTAGATTTTCATTGAAGTGGAGGTTTTCATTTATTATGCATTTTAAAGGCATGGGTGTATTTAAGAGTTTCCTCAATGACTTAATTATAATTGGCTGAAATATTTTTACAGAATCTGATAAAGGCTAAGTTTGATGATAATCTTAATTACAGAAAGGTTCTTCTTGATCTAAATAGTTGACAGTCTATGAAAACTAGTGCAGCTGGAGGCTAAGTCATATTAAAAGGTAATGCCAGAGTTTTAACCTTGTAGATTTTTATGACTCAGACATTTATGGAGTGACAAGTCAAAACAGTAGCTAAGAATCTCAACAGGTACTTAATGAACACTTGTCTAGCACATATAAATTTTCTAGGCTTTTAGTTCCTCTGAGAAAAGATTCTGAAGGGCCTTTGCAATTCACCATTAATTTTAAACTTAAGTTAGCTGAATAAATGAGTTACTATATTTTGCAGTGTATAATGCACACCCAGGTTTTTGACCCAAACTTTCAGAAAAACAATCATTCATTTTAATTTTTTAAAATTTAATCTTTATTATATTTTCTCCATTACAGTTTAGTTCCTTTATTCTCCCTACCTTCAGCAATCACCACACTGTTGTCCATGTCCATGAGTCCCTTTTCCTTTTCCTCAATCCCCTCCACCCCAGCTAGCTGTCATCTGTTCTCCAGCTATTAGTCTGTCTCTGTTTCACTTGCTAGTTCAGATTGTTAGATTCCACATATGAGTGAAGTCATATAGTATTTGTTTTTCTCTGACTAGCTTCTTGCACTTAGCATAATGTTACCAAGATCCATCCATAATGTTGCAAAGGATAAAATTTTCTTCTTTTTAATGGCCAAGCAGAATTCCATTGTGTAAATGTCCCATATTTGTTTTATCCCCTCATCTATTGATGGACACTTGGGCTGCTTCCATATCTTGGTGATTGTAAATAATGCTGCAATGAACATAGGTGTTGAGAACCACTCTGCCTGGTTTCAGGAGTTGTAACCACCCCACCGCGCCGTGGCTAAGGCTGAGTGAGCGACCTCTGGACTGTGAGCCACTGAAGAAACAAAGCTTATTTCCCTGGCAAGAGCACCGCTTCTGCCATCTCTGGCCCCCAATGCTTGGTCAGTTTGTCAGAGTCTATGGGTAAGACCCCTCAGAGGAGGAGCAACCCAAGCAGACATGATCATGTAGAAGGCCATCAAGAAAGGACTTGGGGGCTGCAGCAAAGTAAGGGCAAAGGACCCTCAACCCCGGCCCCCCAATCCCCCCCCCCCAGCTATTTTGACATAGCCCGAGTCCCCTTTCCATCTGGGAGAAGCTCTGGGAGAAGCACTTCCTGACTCTAATCCACTTAAGCTTGAATCTTGATGGGGAAGGAGTGCAGCCCTCTGCCAGCTAGAGCGGGTTCCAGGGTAATCGGGCAAAAGAAAGATTTCATAAAGTCCTGTGAAGTCTGCTTTGCTAAGAGTGCTTTCATCCATAAGATAAGAGTCCAGGCAGGAAATGAGTATGTCTCCTAAAGTTTTTGCAACCCCCTTACCTGACAGACACTGACTCATATTAAGTCCTCAGATTTCTTTGAAATGTTATTTATTGTTTGATCCTTGCCAACTGACATTGATTGATGAGCTTTACCTGTATCCCTGTGTGTTACGAATCTAATAAAAAGCCATTGAGGAAGAGGCTCTTGGCCTTTCTCCCTTGAGAGACTAGCTCCTTTCCTCCCCAAGCAAATTATGTCTTGGTAGCATTATGTTCATTTGTGGTGTACAAGGGGAGCCCTTCGAGTGAAGTCCCCCCACACAAAGGAGTGTTTATGTTCTTTCAAATTAGTGTTTTGGGTTACTTTGGATATCTTCCCAAAAGTGGGATTGCTTGGTCAAAAGGCAGATTTATTTTTAATTTTTTGAGTTATCTCCATACTGCTTTCTACAGTGGTTGCACCAGTCTGCCTTCCCACCAATAGTGCAAAATTGTTCCCCTTTCTCCACATCCTTGCCAGCACTTCTTGCTTATTGATTATTGATGATAGCCATTCTGACAGGTGTGAGATGGTATCTCATTGTGGTTTTAATTTGCATTTTTCTCATGATTAATAACGTTGAACATCTTTTCATGTGTCTCTTGGCCATCTGAATGTCCCCCTTGGAGAAATGCCTTTTCAGGTCCTTTGCCCATTTTTTAATTGGGTTGTTTGAATTTTGGTGTTGAGTTTTGTAAGTACAAATTTTTGATATTACCCCCTTATCAGATATATGAATGAATAAGTTCTCCCATTATCTAGGTTGTCTTTTTATTTTGTTGATGATTTCCTTTGCTGTACAAAAATGTTATAGTTTGATGTAGTCCCATTTGTTTATTTTTTTTCTTTTGTTTCCCTTGCCTGAGAAGATATATCTATAAAAATTTTCTATGAGCAATGTCCAAGATTTTGCTGTCTAAGTTTTCTTCAAGGATTTTTATGGTTTCAGGAATAACATTTAAGTCTTTGATACATTTTAATTTTATTCTTGTGTGTGATATAAGAAGGTGGTCTAGTTTCATTTTTATGCATGTATCTGTCCAATTTTCCAACACAATTTATTGAATAACTATCTTTAGCCCATTGTATGTGCTTACTTCCTCTGTCAAATATTAATTGAATATAAAAATGTGAGTTTATTTCTGGACTCTCTATTCTGTTCCATTGAACTATGTGTCTGTTTTTATGCCAGTATCAAGCTGTTTTGATTACTATGGCCTTGTGGTATAGTTTGATATTAGGTAGTGTGATTCCTCCAACTTCGTTCTTTTTCTGGATTGCTGTCACTATATGGTGCTTTGTGGTTCCACATAAATTTTTGAAATATTTGTTTGAGTTCTATGAAATAAGTGATTGAAATCTTGATAGGAATTATGTGGTATCTATAGATTACTTTGAGCATTATAAACATTTTAGTGATATTCTTTATATCCATGAACATGGTATGTGCTTCTACTTATTTGTGTCTTCTTGAATTTCTTTCTTCAGGGTCTTAAAATTTTCTGAGTATAGGTCTTTTATACACTTGGTTAGGTTTATCCTTAGGTATTTATTCTCTTTGAAGCTATTGCAAATGGGACAGTTTACTTAATTTCCCTTTCTGTTAGTTTGTTATAGGCATAAAAATGCAAGTAATCCCTGGATATTAATTTTGTAGCCTGCTGGTTTGCTGAATTCATTAATCAGTTCAAATAGTTTCTTGGTGGAATCTTTGGAGTTCTTTATTTACAGTATCATGTCATCTGCAAATAAAGACAGTTTTACTTCTTCCTTTCCAATTTGGACCCCTTTTATTTCTTCTTCTTGTCTAATTGCTGTGGCTAGAACTTCCAGTACTATTTCAAATAAGAAAGGAGAAAACAGACACACTTTCCTGTTTCTTATCTTAAGGGGAGTGATTGTAGTTTTTGTCCATTGAGTCTGATTTTCACAAGGAGTCTGTCATATATGGACTTTATTGTGTTTAGGTATGTTCCCTTTATTTCCACTTTGTGGAAGTTTTTATCGTAAGTGGGTGCTGGATTTTATCAAAAGCTTTTTCTGCATCTGTTAATATAATCATGTGGCTTTTATCCTTCATTTTTTAATGCAATGAATCACATGTATTCATTTGTGAATGTTGTGCCAATCTTGGATTCCTGGAATAAATCCCACTTGATCATGGTGTATGATCTATTGCATGGTGTATGATGTATTGCTCTATTTGGCTTGCTAATATTTTGTTGAGGATTTTAGCATCTATGCTCATCAGTGACATTGGTCTATAATTTTCTCTTTTTTTTTTTGCAGTGTCTTTATCTAGTTTTATAATTAGGACAACACCAGCCTCATTGAGAACCTTCCCTCCTCTTGACTTTTATGAAATAGCTTGAAAAGGAGAGGCATTAGCTGTTCTCAGAATGTTGGGGAAAAAAATCACCTGTGAAGCCAACTGGTCCAGGGCTTTTGCTTTTTGGGAGTTTTTTGATTATTGCTTCAATTTCACTGGGTATAATATATCTATTCACATTCTATGATTCTTCCTCATTTAGTTTTTTTTAAGATTGTATTTTTCTAGGAATTTATCCATTTCACCTAGGTTTTTCAGTTTGTTGGCATATAATTGTTCATGATATTTTCTTATAATCCTTTGCATTAATTTTGTGTTAGTTGTTATTTCTCCTCTTTCATTTCTGATTTTATTTATTTGGATCCTTTCTCTTTTTTTTTCTTTATGAGTCTGGTTAAAGGTTTTTCATCTTTTTTATCTTTACAAAGAACTAGCTCTTGAATTCATTTATATTTTGTATCACTTTTAGACTCTACTTCAGTTATGTCTGCTCTGATATTAAGTATATCCTTCCTTCTACTCACATTGGGCTTTGTTGTTTTCCCTTATCTAGTTCCTTAAGTGTGAATTTAGATTGGTTATTTGAGCTTTTTCTGGTTTTGTTTGTTTGTTTGTTTAAAATAGACCTGTGCTGCTATGAATTTCCCTTTTAGGATTTCTTTGCAAGTGTCTCCCAAATTTTTGGATTTTGTGTCCTCATTTTCATTTGTTTCAAGGCATTTTTTGATATTCATATTTCTTCCTTGATCTTGTTGTCGCATTCATCTTTTAATAACATGTTATTTAGCTTCCATGTCTGTGTATGTTTTTCAGTGTTCCTCTTGTGATTGCTTCTTGGTTTCATAGCATTGTGGTCAGAGAAGATGCTTCATATGATTTCAATCTTATTAAATTTATTGAAACTTCTTTTTAGTCTTAGCATGTGCTCTTTCCCAGACAACATTCCATGTGCACTTGAAAGTGTGATAATTCTGCTACTTTGGGGTGAAATGCTCAGAAGATATCAATGAAATCCATTTGTTCTAGTGTGTTGTTCAAGACTACTGTCTCCTTCTTGGTCTTCTGCCTCGGAGATCTATCCAATGAAGTCAATGGGGTGTAAAATCCCCAACTATGATTGTATTTCTCTTGATCTCTGCCTTTATGCCCATCAATATTTGCTTTACATATTTAGGTGCTCCTACGTCAGGTGTGTAAAGGTTTAGTAAGGTTATATCCTTTTGTTAGGTTGTTCCCTTTATCATAATGTAGTGTTCTTCTTTGTCTGTTACTATAACCTTGGTTTTAAAGTCTATTTTGCCAGCTATAATTACTGCTACCCCAGCTTTTTTTCTTTTCTAGTTGCATGAAATATATTTTCCTAAGATATTTCCTAAAAGTAAAGTAAAGGCTTTACTTTTAGGCTGTGAGTATCTTTCAATGTGAGATGGGTTTCTGGGAGGCAGCATATATATGGATCTTGTTTTCTTATCTAGTCAACTACCTATGTCTTTTGGTCAGAGCATTTAAGCCATTTACATTTAAGGTGATTATTGATAGATAAGTATGTAGTGCCATTTTATTGTTAGACTTTCCTCTATTATTTTTTTCTTTTTTCTCTTTTTCTTAAAGGAAGCCTTTTAGCATTTGTTGCAGTATTACTTTGTTGTTAACAAACTCCTTTAGCTTTTTCTTCTCTGGGAAACTTCTTATTTCTCCTTCAGTTTTAAATGTTAGCCCTTCTAGGTAAAGTAGCCTTGGTTGTATATCCCTGCTTGTCATAGCCTTGAGATATTTCACACCACTCACTTCTGGCCTGAAATATTTCTGTTGAATAATCTGATGACAGTCTAATTGGTGTTCCCTTGTAGGTAACTGTAGGGGCCTGGTTTGTTTTAGTCTGGCAAATGCGACTCAGCTCTGTATGGAAAACCTACAGAAGCAAAGTGGTGGGCAGGAGCCAGACCTTCAAACTGCGTTTTCCCATGGGAATCAGGCCCAGAAAATGCATGCAGGCTGTTATGGCTTACTCTTGCTAAAACTCCATCATCCTGATCTAAAACAACAAATGTGTTGTCTATCTTCAAGGTAATTTCCAAAGCTTATGTGAACTTTCCCAAGGCCAGAGCTAATCAGTTCACTACCATTCTCCTCTGGATGTTATTTTCATTTCCTTGATTGTACTTGAAATGTACACAATAATATTCTATGTAATAGACAATAAATCCTTCTTTGATGTAAGACCTGAGAAAAACAAAAGCTTGTCTAGGCAAGGGTTGAGGTGCTCTCCTCTTCAGAGAGTGGCTGAGGCATTCATAGGCACTCTCCCCTTGAGAGAGTAGCTATGCCATCCCCTTTTTCTTCACAAGATTACTGTCTCCTATGCATTTATTCTCATCTTCAGTCACAACAGGCAGACTCTGCTGGCCAGAGTCCACCACAGGTCCACCTGCTTTTCTCTAGTAGCTGTTAGGATTCTATTCTTATGTTTAAGTCTTATCATTTCAATTATGATATGTCTCAGTGTAGGCCTCTTTGGGTTCAGCTTGTTTGTAACTGTCTGAGCTTCCTGGACTTGTGTAATTATTTTCTTCACCAGATTAGGGAAGGTTTTGGTCATTATGACTTCAAATTGGTTCTCAATGTCTTGCTTACTCTCTTCTCCTTCTGGTATTACCATAATGTGGGTGTTGTTAAGCTTCATGTTGTTGAAGATGTTTCTTTAAGCTCTCCTCATTTTTTAAAAATCCTTTTTGTCTTTTTGCTGCTCTGCCTGGGTGTGTTTTTTACATCATCCTCCAAAATACCGATTTGATCCTGTGCTTTATCTTACCTATTATTTATTCCTTCCAGTGTATTATTTATCTCAGATATTGCATTCTTTGTTTCCGACGGATCCTTTTGATGGTTTCTATGTCTTTTTTCATACTGTTAATTAAATATTTTTATAATAATTACTTTAAGCTCTCTATCTGATAAATCCTTACTTCCATTTCATCTAGTTCTTCTGGAAAATCCTCTTGTTCTTTTATTTGGAGTCTGTTTCTTTGTCTTCACATTTTGGCTGCTGCTTTGTATTTTCTGCCTTAGATATTAAACTAGTCAGCCATTAAATTGATTGTTTTGTTAATCCAGACAATCTTTAATTATTAGTCAGGATTAAGCACCACTGGGTGGGTCAGAGTAATTCTTGTAGGCAAAGCTATTACTTCCCCTCAGGCTGATGCCATTCAGAGAGCAGTGCTGTGCCTGATAGAGATGGCTTCTTCAGTACGAGGAATGACTCAGCACATGGGTCTAGGTGGCTGTTCCCTTAGTTTTCTCCCCAGCGCCACCAACCCCAGACTCTCCTCAAGTATCTCTAGTCCACTCTGCTCTCCCTTTGCAAGCACCCAGGGTAAGTGGCTACAAATGAAATTTTGTGCTTTTGTCCTCTAAAAGGCTCTCTGAATCTCCAGCCATCTCTCATTGGCCATCAAGAACCCCTGCTTATTTTCACAGCTGGATATTATCTGGTTCTTTTCTGGCTCTGCTGCTGTAGGCTGGGGAGCCCAGCATGTGGTTTAGATCTCACACTTCTCAGGGGGAGCTCCTTCTCTCATGAAATATTCCTCCAGCACTTCAGCTGCCACCCATGAGAGCCCAGGCAGTACTCTCAGGTCTCCTCCCCGCTCCCTACCAATCAGGTTGTGATGAAGTGTTTCTTCTGTCTATGTATGGTTGGTTGTAAGGCTTCTCTCCAGACACATTTTAATTTTTTTAATTTAATTTTTATTTATTTATGTTTAGATACTTGTTTTTTGTATTACAAAGGAACTTCAACATTTACTTTTTAACATATTTTGGTAAAATAAATTTTATGTAACAAATACACAAGAACAGATACAAGGTATAAAAATTTAAAAAGAATTAAAAACATATAGATGTTGAATTCATACTACCCATGCATAATGTGCATCCTTATTTTTTCCCTCAAAATTTTGGGCAAAAGGTGCCCATTATACATGACAAAGTGTGTTACTTAATATTTCATAGCTTTGATTGATGGTCATGAACAGAGTCTGTATTTGTGTTTTTTGTATATCTGACTCCTAGTGTTACCGTTAGTATTCAAATAGACAAAAGGAGCAAAAAGAAGTAGACATTAAGATTAACACACTAGATAGTATAAACCTACTTGCTTACCAGGAAGCTACAGATTTTCACCCTCCAGAGGGCCAGAAAATTCTTAGGTAAGGGAATTAACACTCCTCCCTTATCCTATCCAGTACTGGATTCTTGGTGGAGTGTAAGGAGAGGCACTGGAGCATAGAGGCTTGTCTAACTTGGGGGTATAAACCCATTCAAAGCTCATGAAACTTTGAGAAGTCTTTTGGTTCTTTTAAAAAGCACCAGTCTATCCTAAACCCAATATAATATGGGGAATAAATAAAGTCTATGTCATGCTAGTGACCTGCATTTGCATGTTGAACTTACCTGTTCTGTCTGTGGCTCATTGCTGTATAAATTCACATGTAGGCTCCATGAGGGAGCCTGAAATGGACTGAGCTGGAAACAGATGCTAAGCTTACTGGATGAAGGACTGGACTATCTGGGCAGTGGCCTTCATCCTGGCCTGACTAAAGACAAGATAGGACAGTTTCTATAGCAAGATAGAAGGAAATGGGACATTGGGAAATCAGGAGGGTAGCCCCATTAATTGTACATCATCAATAAACCATACCACAGAGCCACATATTCCTGTGTGGGTCTCAAGAAATTATTTTCCTTGGATACCACAAGAATCCCACTCCCACTGATAATACCAATACACGTTGCTTTTTACTAGAACTCTTTGCAGGTCATGGGAAACAGAGTGGTGGGTGATCACTCACAAATAAGAATTAGATTCAAAGGTGTCCATAAGCAGAGAAGTTCAGGAACAGAATAGGCTAAGTAGAAATATCCAGGATGTATTACTGTAGCAGGGGCAGCCAGGAACACCCAAAGGGGTGATTTGTGATCGAGTCCAGAACCAGGAGTATCAGGGAATATAGGATATCCTCCATAGACCTGGCTGGGAGATGGGACACACAGCAGGGCCATTGAAAGTTATTTTGCATACCAATAACAGCAGACTAGTCTTCATAACTGTATACAAAAAATGGTTATTTTGCATGTCAACAGCAGGCTAGCTAGAGAGATTGGCATGACTTTGACACTTGATGTAACTGGAAGGCAGCTCTGCCTGGCTACATCACCTGCATGAGAGTTTGGAGATGGTTCACTCCACACCTTGGAGCCACACATGCTCAGACTAACTATGGCAGCCAAGAAAGGCTGAAAATATGGAAGTGCTGGCAGGTGTAGCTGATTGTGGATGGAGATGGAAATGGGATCATGGAGGAGGCTCTAGTCTGGGATTTTAAACTAAAGGCAGGTTGGCATGTGGGAAAGAGACAATAGGGGAGGCAGTGATGGGAAGACAATGTGAGACCATGTGAGGGTGAAAGGACCCTCACTGGTGGGCCATGAGGAGGTGATACTTAGTTTTGGATTAAGAACTAGAGATCGGGTGACAAAGCTGATGGTGCTGAGGAACATGGCAGACCTGCCCAGCTGAGCACAGATTACTAGGAGGAACCAAGAGTCTAGTTGAGCTACAGACTTCCATTTCTTTTTCCTGAGATATGGTAACCTTGTCTTTCCTGGTAGGGCAAAGCGGAAAAGCAGGATTATATGTGTGTTTTAAAGGAAATTTGGAATTCTAATGGTGACATTCTGCCATTACTCTAAACCTGTATAACTTTTAAATAAATAGTTCCTTTCCTTTTCACCAACCCCTGGCATTGAGTGCCACAATTCCTAACACATGGTGGTGGACAAAGAACCCACAGTGACAGAAAGACCCTGGGGGAGGGGACTTGTTTCGGTGACAGTATCTGGGCCTCCTCCATGGGTTTATTCAGTAATATTATTAATTTTCCCTAGAAAGTTAAAGTGGACAACATAAACAGATCAAGAAAATGCAACTTTCTCTAGTACAGGATCACAAGAAAAGGGAGAAAAACATGACTAATTGGGGATATAGTAATGGGTATCTGAGCCTACTAAAATTTCAAAAGGAATAAGAAGGTGAATCATATGCTCTTGTGATTATTTTAGGTTAACAGGCTATCCTAAGTAACAGATAAAAAGTTCAAGCTTATGCAGAAATTTATTCAATTGGAGATTATAGGCAAATACAAACTGTACCAGATTTGAGACATTTATATCAATGTATTGGTAGTTTTAACAGAAAATGGAGAAATAAATGCCACTCCAAAACAAAAAAAAATGTTAAATCTGTAACTAAATTGAATGTCTTATAGTCAGAGCAATTCTACTGTATAAACCACTATGAAACTATTATAATCTTTAGCTGAGAATGCTGATTTCTGGAAGGAAGGAAGGAAGGAAGGAAGGAAGGAAGGAAGGAAGGAAGGGAGGGAGGGAGGAAGGGAGGGAGGGAGGGAGGAAAGAAAAGAGAATTAGAAATTTTATGAGAGGAAGAAAGGAAATTAATTTATGCTGGCTTTCCATAATGTTGTGCATTTTATACAGGAGTTAAAAGATTGTGCACACCCCAGACAAACAAAAATAATACCAATAAAAATACTTCAAATGTTTTAAAATAGGCAACATTTGATAAGACATCTGTATGTTTGGCTTATTTTCCCCATCATATTCAAAAGTAAGATATGCTGATTCATGCGCAGAACTGTTCAAATTTTTAATATCTTTTTAACCAAATGTATTAATCACCTGCCATAATGGTATCATCAATCCCTAGTATCAAAGTGAAGGTGATTGGTCTTTTGCATTGATGGATGAAGTTCATAGATTTTAAATATATGGCAACACTGTATTGCTTGGCTAGTATAATTACCTTAAACATCAGTAAGTTCAAGTTCCCAGCATAATATATAGGATCATTTTCTCCCAAATGATGAGGGGAAAATGGAAGGGGGGATGCCACATCAAAATAATTAAAAACTAAGCCTTGTAGTTATTAGACTTAGTAAACATGATAGTGTGGTAGAGCTGCTGTACTAGTGTAGCATATTCTTTTTCATTCTTGAAAATATTCTAAATACTTGCATTACCTGTCACTTTGGAAGTTATAAAATGTTCCTCAATAGAGTTCCTATTTATTATTCTTCATCACGCAAAAAATGTATTTGGTGGTTGTCTCTTGTTCATTGCAAAGTGTTTGTTTAACTCTTGGTATTCCCTGAGTGCCTTTTGTTATCCAGAACAAATCATTTACATCACACTTCAGCTTAGGCTGATGAGGTGATTTAGACTGTTGTCCTTAGGCAGCCTCTGTATGGGGCTACTCACCAGAAAGGTTAAGTGATTAGGGGTTGGAATTTTCATTCTCATCCACTAACCTCCAGGGAAGGGGGAAGGGCTGGAGATTAAACCCTATAAAAGCTCTTAAGATTTTAAAAGCTTCCAGCTGGGTGAACACATTGAAGGCCTGGCAGGGTTGCATACCCAGAGAGGGCATGATAGCTCGAGGCCTGTCCCCCATACCTTGGTCTGTGAATCTATTCCATTTGTCTATTCCTGAGTTGCTTATAATAAGTAAGCCATTTTCTTGAGTTCTGTGAGCCATTCTAGAAAATTATTGAAACTGAGAAGGGGAACATGGAAACCCTCAATTTATAGTTCATTCATCAAAAGTACAGGTGGCAACCTTGAATTTGCAACTAGCATCTGAATGGGATTAATTTTGTGGGATTGAGCCCTCAACCTGTAGGATGTATACTAAGTCTGAGTAGTTAGTGTCAGAATTAAATTGAATTGTATGGCATCCAACTTGTGTCTAGAGAGAGAAATGATTGGTATGTGAGGAGAAAAGAAACATAAATTTGGTGTCAGAAGTGTTGTTAGTAAAAATTGATTGTGGACACCAGCCTGCAGTGTCCACAGCATTATGAATGAGATGAGACAAATTTGCGTGGACTACCAAGTCCTGTGGAGAAAAAAGGACAGCACAGCTACTCCCTCAAGGGGAGAATGAGCCAACCCTTGCCTTGACAAGATTTTATTGGCTTTCTAATAGCACACATCAAAGAAGGTTTTCATTCATTGTGCTTAGGTTTGCTTTGGGTAATTACTTTTCACAGATAGCAACAGAAAGGGTATTACTGATTACTTCTTACAGATTAACAAGGGAAAAACATTGCAAATGCAAGGGAAGATAAGAATAATTGGTCTGGTTGTTACGGAAAAACAAACTCTTACATGATCTGGGGTGATGGAGTAAACCTTTAATACACGCGTGGGCCCAGAGGAGACAGCTTCCAAATTCTGGGCACTGAGGAGGGGTCACGTGGGTGGTTAAATACCTTTGCAACAAAGTGGGGAGGGGAGAGGTCTCGTGATACAAGCAGGAGATACGTAATTGTGAAAGGACATAAGAAAGCAAGGGAAGTGGTCCCGGACCCAGGACAAAGGCACAGCAGGAGAGCGTCCAGGGCCCAGGGCAGGGAAACAGCAGGGGAGCATCCAGGGCCTG